>JZLH01S0034209.1:7740-20872 GCA_001188425.1 Eucidaris tribuloides
TTCAGTAAATACTTGCGCAGTACTTGCACATTTTGCAGAGACAAACATATCCTCACAGCCTCATGGTGTCTTATTTTAACTCTACAAGCAATGTCTGGCCATCAAGATTGATGGAGTAAATAAGAACATGTAACATAATTCATCAAATTGATGAGACTTACTGCTTGGTTATTTCTTGCTTTTCTGGCATCGTCTTCATCGTACCTATTGCAGTTATACCTGGAGAGGTAAAACAATATACAGAATCAGGCAGCTCATCAATAACTGAAGTGGTTATTTGGACCACAGACAGATTGTGAGGTGGTGTGCAGCCAAATTTAGTTGTATATTGATACATTCCACACAGACTTTGCACACATCTTCTGAATACAGACCAAGCCCCTGCCCCTCTTAACCCTAATCACGTTGGGCTTTTTTGGCTGTGATATATCGGGGGGGCGGGGGGGGGGGGGGGGAGGAGCAGATTGCTGACACTTGTACAATATGTACATTGGCACATTAATTATTGTCAGCTAACCAAAATATGAGGAAACTGAAATAGTTGCTCAATGATTTTCACTTTTTAACAGCACTATCATTTTGAACTGCAATTTTTTCAGGGCTTCATTTTCAGACCTTATCAGAGACACTGCTAACATGGGGATTATGTAATTCAATTTTTTTTTTTAAATTGGAAACATTGTTATACATGTATGATGCCTTTTAATACGCTAATTTAGGCATAAAATCAGAATTCAGATCTTAATCACTAAATAAAGCTCCAGAAATGCATTTTTTCCCTTCAAATATCACATATTATCAAAATAACACACAACACTAATCATGATGTCATTAAACTAATTGTGAGATCATTAAACTAGAAATTAAAAAGATGAACTCTTACCAGGATGATCCATGAGGTTCCCACGGCCCTAAACAAACCCAACAGAAATCGGCCTGGACACAAGAAATGAAGACAAGATTACAAGAAAATAGTGGTCAATACTTGTCATTATGACGATCTCGATGAGCATGTAGCATTACCGAATTGGTACAAATAGATATACTGCACATTTTACAATTTGTCTTCTAGAAGAACAATGTTCTTTACAATATTTAAGTAGTTTGCTGTAAGCAACAAATAAACAGCATTTAAACAGTTACAGTATACAAACTTCATGCATGCAATTTAGCTTTTCTCATTTGCACACATGCTAAAATACTTCCAAATTCATTATTAGGCATCGTAGGTGAAAACCCTCTTCTCGAAGACGATGAAGTACTCCGGTTAAATCCGAATGAAAAATTTTCAGACTCTTCATACTTGCCCTTCAAGATGGAATAAGTCAAGACTCACTCCGGGTTACTACACTTCGGTAGTAAGTATTACAAGACGGGATTTAGAATGACACATGATTGGACAATTACCATCATGTGGGGTGTGCATTTAATTCTTCCAACGTGCAAAACATCTCCCATGCAAAATTGATAACACATGACTGACATCTGCTGATATCGCCACGCCAATATATCGTTTGAAATTTGATTTGAAGTGCGTAGGTCGTACCATCGTAGAATGGAAGTTGGTCTAGCTAACTAATTTTTGTGTGCTCACCTCTAGTAAAGTTACTTGTTTGAAGTGTTTATCATGATGTTTTTCAATATTACCTTTGGAAAGTATAGAAATTAATAACTGTTTATTTTTGAAGGGATTCCCCTGTGCCGCCAGCAAAAGCATGGAAATAATGAGTGAAAAATTGTCGTTAAACTGATTGACCATTGTTACAACTTTAGCCGTTCCTATCATCAGGCCTAGGGTCTAGATATTTTTGGTGTAGGCCTAAAGTTTCAAGTTGTATTGCCGACATGTCTTATGAAACAAATAATGCAGTTTGTGTTTTAGGGCAGTTTCAGCAGTGCACTCGGTTTAGTCAATGCAATATTGATAATGCACTTGCCCTGCATTATCACTTGCACTGACTAAACTTCGAGCACTGTCTCTGCCCTACACACTCGCTACAGTGCATTATTTGCAGATAAGAGTGGTATTGGACATGCTCAGACTATGACAGCTGATAAAGTGAAAAAATATGAGTTAACCCTTTCAGTCCCACTCTCACCATATTACATGTAAAGTCTGTTGAGCTTTGGTACAATGGTACAAAAGGGAGTTAACCCGTTGGAGACTAAGTATGAGATATCTTAGGATGGGGTCTATGGAGAATGCATGTTATAGCAAAATCAAATTGTCTCCAATTCTCCCTATCGCATATAGCTCTCCGAATCTGAATGTATGTGGCGCTCTAATTTCTTGACCTATTATTCTTGGGAAATAAACTTCCGGTTTAAGCAAGCCTGATACACATTGAATGCTTAAATACTCGTGAATCATGTCAAAATCTTTCTTATAATCTTGCGAATAATACATATTTTTTTCAAGTTGTTCTTGCACATAACGGCGTTCGCGTTCCGACTAGGTGCATGCGTGGTCGCATTTCTCTCTCACGGGGTAAACATTCGTGGCTTTCCTGGCGAGAGTTTCAAGTTCATTCCTTCATTTAAGGGTCGTAGGACATTTCTTTCACTGACAAACTCCTTAAATTGTAACACAGACATCTCCAAAATTGTTCATCAGGTCAATCCATGTTTGCTTGGGTATAAGATATTGATATTACAAATTTGACGTGGTTCGAAATGACATGTTTTGTGCGTTTGACTGTACGGTTTACCGGAACCGGAAGTATTCATCCCAAGAGCGATCGATTAGATATCAGTATCGTGAGGTGATATCGCTTGATATCGGCTATATGCAATAGGGAGAATTGTCTCCAATACTACTCCTGCACAGATACCCCTGTTGCCGGGAGCTTACCTTGCAGTTCTGGTTACGGCAGACCATGTGATTGCATCCCCCGTCCTTCTCGATGGTCACGTGACATTTGGGGCACTCTTTGGTATTGGCGGCAATCCAATTGGATGTCTCGCTGTCATCATCACATTTCTTTATCCATTTCTTCAGCCACTGTAAAAAAAAAATATTTGATCATTGGATCGGATCAGCGTAGGAAATACCCCAGGTCGACGGGCGATTTCACACTTGGTGGAGTCCAAATCACCCCTTAAAATCCTCCAAAACCAATTCTTTGGGGTGACCATTTTCTTTAGAGTCGCCCTCATCTTTCACTACAGAAAGTTTAGGAAAGCTACACCCGTTTTTATCAAACATATAATTGAAAAATTTGTTGAAAAACTGTAAGTTCAAGTTTCTTTAAATTATCGCTCAGAAACCGCTTTTGCGTGCTTGTTCATGTACGTTATAGCCCCCAAAATTCAAGAATAGCCCCAAGAAATTAAAAAATAGCCCCAAGGCTCATTTAAAACTACCCTGGATCGGATACACAAAATATTATATTTTACACATTTGCTGTTGATAAACTGGAGAACAAGGCATCATTTGACGGAAAATAAAAAACATAAATTTACCTCAACCCACAATTGAATTTCCTTTTTTCATTTCATATATTTGAATACTTCTGTGACATTTCAAGTTTATACAATATTAAAGTGAATTATATCACATTTTCAAGTTTTTGTGATATTACAATGAACTCTTTCACATGTCAAATTTTGTGATATTAAAATGAATGCATACATTTGAAATGCATTATCAGCTAAACCAATTACTGTATTTCATTTTAACGCACTATGTAACAATTAATTTCGAAAGTCCTCTGGACCTTATACATCTAAATAATTTCATCATCTGTGTTCCTTGCTTGACTTACCGCACATTTAACTGGATCATGCCAATTCTCTCCACAGACAAAACTGGTGAAAAAGAAAAGAAGAATTTGATATAGATACAATAATTTATAAATAGTACTGCATTATATCAGACAATTTCTTATAGCAGATGAATGTACTTTATTTTATGGTATTGTTTCTTCAATGACTATTCAGTAATATATATATATATATATAGATATATTTAATTCAATATAAAATTTATCTTTCCACATTAACCACGATGTAATTGCACACCTCCCAAACTTTCTGACTGAAGTAAAGGGATGATTTTGCTAAAAAAATAGGAAAGAAACCGCATTTCCCATCAGAGTGTGTAGTAAGATTATCAGAAAAATATGAAAATCATATCGAAACAAGAGCTGGGAATGGTTAAAATTCAGATTCTATCCACCAAATTCAGAATGGTTGGGAGGCCTGTCATTGAGAGGCATCCTTGGAGTAGATAATGATATTACACAGAATAAGTAGGGTATACTCAAGTTTACAATAGTGTAAATGTTGCTCTTATTGATACCTCTGACTCTTGATGAAAAGTGACCAACAATTCAACTATTTCATTATCCCAAAACGCCATGTACAAAGTTCGGTAGCAATACACTAAACTATCCCCTATCAATGACCCTAGCCTCTCCCCACAATATTGAGGAACATCTGCACAGCTTTATATGACCAACAACTGCAAGAGCCTGGGCCAAGAATGGTTTGCACTAGCAGTAGATTTGCACATTTCACGCTGCTGATGATGATGTGCTTACATAGTCAATAATTTTGCATTTTGGCCTGTAACACTCTTACCCAGTACTACCTTTAAAGATTGTGTCATTGATTTGCATGTCAAAAAAATCTAAATGAATGAAATCAGCTGAAATCATATCCAATGTAAAGATTAATATAAATAAACACCTCTCATAGAGACTTGGGGTAAAATATTGAGTTTTGGTGAAAATCTGGACGGTTAAACCATGGTTAAACTTCATACTTTTTCAAATTACTCAGGAGCATTTTCAAAAAATCCGTGACGTCAAACGTGCACGTGCCGTTACAAAATTGTCCGATCAGCCGTTAGCTAAATGTTGTGCGGAGATTAGCCGTTTGACCAATCAGTGCGCTGCGCTGGTCTTCTGACGTTACACAATAACCGCGATTCGCAGTTTGAGCAAAATTGAAACTCATGGAAAGAACAACATTCTGGTAACATGTCGTTATTAGTTTTTCTCATAAAACAACAAATTCATGACATATGGATCTCAAACTTTCAACACACCATTTGTAAGTACCGTTTGGTATTGATAATGAAGGGAAGAAATGGACTTGCACATCCCTGACACAATCTTTAAAACCTGGAAGCATAGTTTTGGTTAATGGTGAAAAATGAAATTCTTTGCATAAAAATTGCAAAAACTTTTTCATTTTGAGAAATTATTCAAAATGTAAACTGTTAGTGGGGGGGGGGGGGTGACCCCCAACATTTTTCATACGTAATGTACACACCGCTACATGTTCTCCAATAATTAAAACATCACAATTTGTCACTATAAACAATTTTCAGTGGTTTGATGTTGTTTTCTGATGTCTGGGGTGACAATAGAATACTTTGTGAAAGATTGGAGAAAAAGTTGTCTGAACGACCAAAACTATACTGGGTTGACCCATATTTTTACTGGCGATTTTCAGACAGGTTGTTACTGGGGGGGGGGGGGGGTCATTGACCCCCCCCCCCCTTCAGATCCTCGGCTGCCATGCCGCGATCGCCACGAAAATTTGCTATGCGCATAGAGCCAGATGTAAACTACACGACTGTATAGTAAAATTTTCTTTTCCATTTTTTAAGTAATTAATTATGCAAATAAGTGCATAAAATTATGTTTTCGCCTATAACTCACTAACAATAGCTAGTAGAATACTAAGTTTTGGTGAAAATATTCCTTTTGACATTTCTCACAATTATCTAAAAAAAAATTTGCTGAATCGGAATTGATTTCTTATTTTATTGTTTTGTGAATTTCTTATGTATTTCTTTGTTTTTTCGACCTTTTGTTTTCTTTCGTTTTTTCATTGAAATTTGTTGGGGACATTTTTGCAATCATAAATAGCATAAAATTAATTCATTTCAACCAGTAAAAGCAAAATAATCATACATTTATGATTTTTGGCTGAAAACACAATTTCCATTGGTTTTGTACACGAAATCACGTTTTTGAGCAATTCTGGGGTTGACATGCATGTATAAAAAGTCACGCAGCGTCGTAATGGTAAGTCCGATTTTCGTGAAAACAGTCTTAAAAGATGCGCAAGACTTGAAAGTAAAAAGTCAGCAAGCGACGCGGTCAAAAAATTTCGCGCGGCGGCATGGTCGTGAAATTCGTCGAGGAGGGGGGGGGGGTCAAATTAACCCCCCCAGTTAACATAGGGTTAAAATCACTTTCTGGTGGGTCTGAATGGGGTATAAGTGTTAACACAGTCTCTGCCTCTTACCAGCATATGTGTGAACAGAGACACCTGACGGGGTGGGGTTCCACATGGTTGGCCTTCATGGCGTTTGGACAGTCGGGGGCGGGGCACCAACGCATCAGCCGGTTACACTCCACAAAGCTGTTGGTGATCAGGTGCTGGTACTTTAGCTTGACCTTCGCCTCTTTCACTAATTTCCTGTTGAAAGTGAAAACGATATAACAATGATAACAGCCCATATTCTAAACAAACACATTATAGAGGGACCAGATAATTTTGTCTTGATGAATGGCTTTACTGCAAGTTTGGTATTAAACATTTTTGTTTAATATCTCATAAAAATTTAAAGGTACATGTACATTGACAAATAATACAAACTTCACAAATATAGAAAAAAAATTATGGTTTCGCCCCCCCCCCCCCACCCATCCCAGTGCTCTATACATGTGTGTGTGTGGGTGGGTGGATGGCTGTGATCATGTGTATGTGTGTGTGGTTTGTGTACATGTGTGTGTATGTACACGTATATTCACATTTTAGGTGTTGATGAGATAAATTTTAAGGTAAGGATTCAGATACATGATGTAGCAGATGTTCTACATGTTAATTACAAAACTGCCATTTTTTCAGGAATTATCACTAGGCCCCAACCTTGTACATATTAAATTTCCATTCTATGCAGGTTGGACATAAACTACCTATTTTATGAATCAAAAAAATACCATACAGGTGTATGTGTGAGTGTTTATGTCTAGTTGTCTACATACATAGGTATTGAAGAGATAAATTTCAGGGTAAGGATTCAGATAGCAGTTGTGCAACATATTAATTACAAAACTTCCATTTCATGTTCAGCCATTGTTATCACTAGGCCCCACCCTTGTATTTCCCTACAGGCCCACCAATATGTTATGAACATCCCTCTATGCATTCCAAGACAGCACATACCGGTATGTTGGATGAGTCATTATTTACACAAACACTATGTGACCTGCTAACAACACGCAGTAAAGTGACACTTGAGATTGACATACAAATTGTATCTCTTAATTCACATGACACACAAAGATAGTAAGATACATACATTTTTTTTTTTTGGGGGGGGGGGTCAAGTGTAATGACAGGTGTTTAGATCCTTCTGACCCCCTTTCAACTACATGTACAAGGTCACATATGCCCATATAATGAAAATAAGGAAATGTGATTCAGAGAAACATAACGGATTGATGTACATGACGCTACCAATCATGCAAATATTTGGTTTAGGATATTCAAGGGTACATCTATGATGCTGTCGAACTTTGGAAAAAGGAAGCAAGTGGCAAATTACTCAAATTTGAGTTGTTGGGTGTTTTTACAACCTCCTAAGTAGGGCTGAGTCATGACGGTCGTTTACCGTTTACACACCCGTCAGAGGGTGTAAACGTTTACAAATTTCTGTGTAAGTGTAAACGATTTTTACCCTGTTTTCTATTCTAAAACAAGACATCCAAAATCAAACTCCACAATTTGTTTTTAGCGTAATATGGAACTTAATATTAGCGCTAATAATTTCTAATCCTAAAAAACTAACTCCCGAATATCCTTTCTAGCATAATACAGAACTTAATATTAGCGCTAATAATTTGTGATCCTAAAAAACGAACTCAAGACGATCCTTTCTAGCGTAATACAGAAGTTAATTTAGCGCTAATAATTTCTCATCCTAAAAAACGAACTCCCCGCGATCTTTTCTGGCGTAATACGGAACTTAATATTAGCGCTTATAATTTCTGATCCTAAAAAACGAACTCCCAACAATCCGTTTTAGCGTAATACGGAACTTAATATTAGCGCAAATAATTTTTTAACTTAAAAAATGAAATGTCGACAGTCCTTTTTAGCGCAATACGAATATGAATTACTTTGCCTGACAGATGGGCACAAAACTCATTACTCTGTCCACACAAACTACAAACAAACACCTTGAAATTTGTATCCCCATTCCTACTTCCACAATGTCCTAGACCTAAATCTTTCAACACTGGTCAGTTTATCCATATTTCCTGTTCAACAAAATGTCCCCATATTATGTGGAAAATAGAAAAACAAGGGGATGTGGCCTCTGTGTACATTGACCTTCGACCCCAATAGTACATTGCATTACTCACATAACTGTGATGTCATCCACCAGGATGTCACACCCGTGGGCGGCACAGGTAATGGTCTGTAAGGACAGGAGTAGAATTGTGGTTATTGCAAGGCATTATGCAATACATGTACATGTACGTGCTTGCAAATTACTAGTTTTGAAAGTTAAACAAAGGAATTATTGTTATCTACGATCAACTGATATCACAATCAGCGTCATGAAAACCACCACCAGGCACCAAAACCATGAAAATCACTATCAACATCACTATCAACATTAACATCAATATCACCACCACCACTATCACCACCACTACCACCACCACCACTATCACCTCCACCACCACCACTATCACCTCCACCACCACCACTACCACCACCTCGACCACCACCACCACTACTCACCTCCACCACCACCACTACCACCACCACCTCCACCACCACCACCACCACCACCACCACTATCACCTACACCACCACCACTACCACCACCACCACCACCTCCACCACCACCACCATAACCTCCACCATCACCACCTCCATCACCACCACAACCACCACCACCACCACCACCTCCACCACTATCACCTCCACCACCACTGCCACCACTACCACCACCATCATCATCATTCTTCATCATCAATCATCATCATCAATCATCATCATCATCATCATCATCATCATCATCATCATCATCATCGTCATCGTCATCATCATCAATATCATCATTATTTAATCGACACTATCATTATTCATTCAACCTAAGCCTCCTCATCGTCTACATGTATTGCATGCTTAATATTCCGCGTCTAAACAACCTCAAATTATTGCGTATACAGTATAATGCAAATTTGTGATCTCACCTGTCCCATGCCTTCTTCCATGATCTTGGTCGTTAGGTATTCTGTCCAACAGTCCGAACAGAATTTGTGGTTGCACTCAATGCCTGTCATAGACTGTAAGATGAAGGTGAAGAACTTGCTAAATATGTCGTCATATACTATTGCAAAACAACAGTTTACATCCACAACGTACTAATGCTGTTTTGTCCCTTTAATTCAAATTCCAGAGTTTAAATGAAATTATGTATTTGACCATTTGACTGAAAGCAAACACACAAATGAAAAGAACAACAACAACAAAAACACTATCTTCCATTACATTTAATGTATTACTGGTGTATCAGGCATGTTTATAAAATTAAGTTTTAATACACTATTTTTTTTTCTTCATTAGATTGCGTTTTGCACTTATTGAGTAGTTAATCAATACTTACGCAGTAATTAAATAAGTGCTAGGTTTATAAATGATGTTGCAATTGGAGACAAACAGGGGAAAAAATACACAGGGGCGTGGGGTGATTTGGCCCCTGAAATGGCAAAAGAGCCCCCAAAATTTGTAACAAAGCCCCCTTACATTGCTACAGGGCTCAATAAAAAAGAGTATTGGAAAAGCACTGGAACAGGAAAAAGAAGCTTCTGAAAAGAACATTTTAATTTTCTCCCTGGAGATGAAATACATTTAAGAATTCAAACAATTACAATGAATGAAATTTATGCGCATTATGGAAAGTTAACTTAAAGGCAAGGTTCACCCTGAAATTAAGTTGGTTTTAATAAAAGCAGAACAATGAGAGAAACATATTAAAGAAAGTTTGATGAAAATCCACCAAAGAATAACAGAGTTATGGAAGTTTAAACTTTTAAATTTGTGACGTCACATGCGAGCAGCTCCCCATATGTCATGTGATATAAATTTAATAAAAGTGCAGTTTTCTCAGAAATTTGAAAATGATTTTACCTGTGCATTCAATATATTATCAGAAACATTATTTTATACATGCTTCTGTGAAAACCCCCCATTCAATTGTCATGAACCATTCAAAAATGGCAATTTATGGAATTTATATTATATGATATATGGGGAGCTGCTCGCATGTGACGTCACAAATTTAAAATTTTGAAACCCCATAACTCTGTTATTCTTTGGTGGATTTTCGCCAAACTTTCATTAATATGTTTCTGTCATTATTCTGCTTTTATTAAAACCAACTTGATGTCAGGGTGAACCTTGCCTTTAAGATTTGTACCGCTTTCTACACAGTAAGTCACACGTGTGGCGGTAAGTGTAAGTAGTTATTACCCATAATGTTACAGTGGAATTTTGAGAATGTATGGAATCTCTGGATTAACACATATCAATGTGAGAAATTCACTTGAAGAGAGAGTCTAAGTTCCAAGTACATCTCACAAGGGCAGATTTTTTGTGTTTGATACGGCTGCAGCCATTAGAGGTCTGAGAGGTTAATCTGTAGTAAGTCTGAGCACTTGGGCATTAAAGTGATAGGCAAACATTGTGGAGCTTCAATTTAATAAATTGTCAAATTTTGATATCTGAACTACATAGTAGTGTTCATATGGACAAATAAACACCCTACATGTGGAATACAAAAGTTTGGAAAGTTACACTGCCGATGGCAAGTTATGCATGAATAAACAATTAAAACTCGGGGCGAGTTTAAATAGCCTAGGTGTACACAAAGTCTATGGGAGAAAATAGGCAGGTGAATCCGATAAACTTATGATTTTCACTTTTTTTAAGCACTAAATAATCATTTTTGGTGTTTGTCTATTCAAACACTGTCAGATATGTCAGACAGCAAAGTTCAACATTTTTTAAACAGGACTTCCACAGTGTTATATAGCGTCTTTAATAACTGGAATTCAACTCAAATTAGTTATTGCTTTTTATGGCAAGTATTCAGGTTATTATTAGAATCAACCTTTGTCAAAGAAATGTGAATATTTCATTTTATCATTCTATTATTTTCCTTAACAACATAATGCCATCACTTTGCATACTTTGTGAATATTGACTTGTCTTTGACAGTAGTTCCTAGCAATTGTATTACCCTATCAATAATTAAAAATAAAACAAATGAAAATAAAATTGTATTACCATATCTCATTACAAACAAACAAGCATTCAGAGGTTAAGCAAGGTTTCTAGGGTCTCACCTCAATCAGTAGACATGAACAATTATTCTTTTATTCTTCACACAAGGGTGTTGACTTACACAGATCAACATCATCACACATGAAATTCCCAAACATTTGTAACCTCACCTTGACATTGACACTGAACCCTGTGATACAACCAATCATCTTCATGTAATAAATCATTATCATGACAAACTTACCGAGCCGAGGACAGTTCTGAAACAGATCTCACAGTAATCCATGACGGCCACGGACGATCTGGTGTTTACCTGAGTCATAAAAAACAAATACACAACCACATTATACATGAGCTACACTATTTACTTAAAGGCAAGATTCACCCTGACATCAAGTTGGTTTTAATAAAAGCAGAACAATGAGAGAAATATATTAGTGAAAGTTTGGTGAAAATCCACCAAAGAATAACAAAGTTCCATGCGAGCAGCTCCCAATATGTCACGTAATATAAATTCCATAAATTGACATTTTTTAATGGTTCATGATAACTGAATGGTGTTTTTTCATAGATTAGAAGCATGTATGAAATAATGTTTCTGATAATAGGCCTATATTCATTGCACAGGTAAAATAATTTTCAAATGTCTGAGAAAACAGTACTTTTATGGAATTTATATCACATGACATATGGGGAGCTGCTCGCATGTGACGTCACAAATTTAAAACTTTGAAACCTCATAACTCCGTTATTCTTTGGTGGATTTTCGCCACACTTTCATTAAAATGTTTCTCTCATTGTTTTGCTTTTACTAAAACCAACTTGATGTCAGGGTGAACCTTGCCTTTAAACTGCAGCTTGCATATCGTACATTAGTTGTTGCTACTGTACAACATGTACATTGGGCAAGACTTGGGAAAAGCTATCAGGTTGGATATCACTTATTGACGGTGTCATACTAGATGGGCATGCCTCTGCCCCCGTACTAGTTTGTAACTGGGCAGTTCCATGGTAACGGAAGGACAGTCAGACTCATTTTTTGGACTTTCTTACCAGTGTAAAACAAAAAGTCATTATTACAATGTCACATATGCTGCCCAATTCTATGCATATTACTAGTTTACACAATTTCTCTCATTTTTTTTTCAACAAAATCATTTCCGTTAATGAATCTTGCATAATAATGAGCTTGGTAACAGAATGACGCTAAAAGAGACATGGTTTTTCACAAGATAGATGTTTTTCCAAAACTCTGTGAATTGTATGATTCAACTGTGTTTCAATGGTGCTAAATTTGAAGATTGGAGTCTTACATATAATTTGATTCATGAAACTAAGCATTTTCTAATTTGACTAATTAATTACAGCCCCATTAGTGGATTAATGTTTGGTAACGGAATGACGTCAGGATTATTCTGAAAATATCTTCAAGTTAATAGACTTTTGTTGGAAAAGCAACACAGTTATCATTGTACTTTAAGATGCTTCACAGTATGTCAAGGAAAAAACTGCTGAAAAAAATTGTAATTTTACTGTTTTTTGCATAAAACTGAGAATTTTTCATATGTAGTCCCACATATAGCATTCAATGTACTGTTGCTGATTCTCCTAGAAGATGACATTCAAGAACCAAAATTTCGGGCAGAAATGATAACCCCCATCATTTTTTTATAATTCATAGGCAATCAAACCACTGAAATGTAAAATGATTTGAGATAAAGCAATTTTATGAAGTTTTTGGTTTGTCCACTTTCGCGTGGAACTGCCCAACTGTTGTATCCCTTTCCTGAGTCATTTGATTCCAAAAACC
>JZLH01S0034212.1:9666-19978 GCA_001188425.1 Eucidaris tribuloides
TTTAAGGCACACTGTATGACATGATAAAAACGCTCTTTTGCCTAAAATATGGAAGGGTGCACTAATGACACCCATAGCCACGGAAAACAGCCAGACAGGTGGAAAAATTATATTATTTTATTTCCTCCACAATCGTACACTATGGCACTGCACAGTCCTATGTTTGTAATATGTGCTGCATTACAACTAGTGCATCCTCTCTGTGGCATGAGTTGATCGTGACAGTGGGCCCTTTAAGTATCGCTGGCCACTCAAAATATTCATGATGTTGCTTTGCCATAAATAATACCGTATGAGATTATACCCAATTTCTCATTCCTTACGTGCATGCATAATATAGTTTGTGACGCACAAATTGGATTTTTTACAATATGTATATCCTTCCACAACTTAGCTCTTCATCCTTTCTTTAAGCCAGTGTTTTAGACCCAGGGCCTACGCATAGAATTTTAAAAAGAATACTTTGATGTACCATAAGATTTTTTTCTTAGTAAATTCATGAGTAAAATTAAGCTTACATAACTTTTTACATTTTACTGGAAAAATATTTCAGCGAAAATTTTATTCAATATGGGCACATTGTGATTTACATAGTCTCCAGGCAGTGAGCTAAACTATGTTTGAGTCATCAAAGACCATTTCTGTCAGCAGCGCCATGGGCAGTTGATCAGCATACCAACGAAAGGTCTACTTAACTCCTTACCTCATTTAAAAAAAAAAATTTATTCGCTTGTCTGCCATTATTTTTACTAATGAAACTAATAGGCATATCTATGACTTAGCAATGGAGTAATCACTTCGATATTTTTAACGATCAGAAGAGGATTTTGCGGATCAAATGGCTGCAGGTTATGTTACTTTAAAACACTGCTGACAACAACAGGAAGTATGTTCATCTTGTCTTTTTTCTGGTCATCTGTGCTCTGTCGCCTGCTCTCCTCACCTTGACGAGAAGATCGATGTATGTTGATGGCTGGAGGAGGGGGATTGAGCTTTGGACCCGACCCCATGGCCTTTTTGTCTGCATCTTCTCAGCGGAAGACTAAGAAGTTACTTGATGACTTGCATATGTATATCTCATTTTGGGGGAACGGAGAGAGAAGGGGAAAGGGGCGAGGGGGGAGGAGGGAGGGAGGAGGGAGGGAGGAGGAGCAGGAGGAGGAGGAGCGAGGGAGAGGGAGGAGGGGTGAGTGAGGGGAGGTATAAAACACACAAAGAAGTGAGTTGAAATTAACATAAGTATGAAAGTATCCAATATGAACAAATTAAGACAATAATAATCTTTGCAAACAAAACAAAGTTTGATTTACTGACTCAAGTTTTCAGCAAGGAATATAAATAAAACAAATTCCAGATAATCATTCATAATTAACTTAAGCAGTTATACGTTGCATGAGATTGTAACATTATTTCCCACAAATGGACACTTTGTTAAAGAATTATTGCAGTGGTCAAAGTTTTGTATTCACATTTTTTTTTTTTCTTCCCAACTAGTGACTGCGTACAAGAGTTTTATGTAAGATTGTCTGACACAAAGTTATTTTTGTTTCTACTCGTATAGCCTATAGCTGTATATAACTATAAGAACATGTTATTACATTTGTTTGACTTTATTTAGGCATTCTTAATTTGCATAAACTGTCAAAGAAATAAATATATCATCGTAATAAGTATAAAACAACAGACAGTAAACATACATTTTGTACAAGCGCTGAAGTACATTTCAGAAAGAAATTCAGAATCTAACCCTTCATTATGTATCCACACATCTGTTGGGGCAAGGTGTGATTGTCTGCATACAACATGAATACATCGATGTGTAGGCCTGTTATTATAGAGTTCCTTTTTCTTTTATCAGCATTCATTCCTTTTCATATTACTTAATATTAAAGCCATGGCTAACATTACCCAATGTTCCAAAAAATCTGAGCTACATTGATTCCCATGCTACCATAAGTCTTTTATAAGTCTACAGGCAAACGCCAAGCCATGTGTCTAGCCTGCATATCTCAGTTATGATAGAGACTGCATGTCAAACTTGCTAATATGACTTCTGAGGCTGTCAGCAGTTTAGGGGGTGAATTCTGGTTCTGACAAGTTATACTACGCAATAATGGTATAGGCTACTTGTATCCTAGAAATCAGATAACATAAGAATGCTGTTATACTTATGAAGCTATAATTCATTCCCATGCAAGTAAGGCAAATGAATGTTAATGAAAAGAATATAGTCAGTTCACTGATATGTATATACAGTCAATACAATGAACTCTATTGAACTGAAAGTAAAATGTTTAGTGTTTAGAAGTATCAAATCTATAAAGTTCATGTCATTTAG
Organism: Eucidaris tribuloides; assembly: GCA_001188425.1. NCBI lineage: Eukaryota > Metazoa > Echinodermata > Echinoidea > Cidaroida > Cidaridae > Eucidaris > Eucidaris tribuloides. The sequence goes on from JZLH01S0034212.1 coordinate 12,005, forward strand.
AGGAACAAGAGTGGTATACACATAGCACAGATGCCAGTCAATGGAAGAGTTCATTGACTTGACTTATCAAAAATTCAACCACATTCAAACTTGACTGCACCTTCAAGGAGATGACCTTGGTATGAATTTGGTGATTCACGTCAAAGCTATAGAAATTATTAGGTGTACAAATAGCACAGTTGCCAGTCATGGAAAGTTCATTGACCATTTACCTCTTGACTGGATAATTCAAATTCAACTCACATTCGAACTTGGACCTTCACCTCAGGATGGACCTCTTGTATATTTTGCCGCAATTACCTACCTCAATGGTATGAATTATTGTCGGCTGTAACACACAGCACAGTGCAGTATTGAAATTCATTGAACCTTTGACTTTGACTTATTCAAATTCGCTCAATTCGAAACTTGACCTGTCCTTCAAGGATGCCTCTCTAGATTAGCGTGCATGCCAAACTCGAAGCTATAGAAATTATTGTGTTGTCAAACAACACAGTGCCAGTCATGGAAAGTTTCATTGACCTTTGAACCTTAAGCAAATTCAACTCACATTTCGAACTTGACCTGCACCTTCAAGAGATGACCTCTTGGTATGAATTTGGACCACTGAAGCTGTAGAAAGTTATTGTGTATACAACACGCACAGTGCCAGTCATGGAAGCTTCATTGACCTCTTACCTCTTACCTTATCAATTCAACCCATTCAAACTTAAACCTGCACGTTCAAGAGATGGACCTGACTTGTATGAATTTGCGCAATCTTACCTCAAGTATAGAAACGTTATTAGTGTGTACAACATAGCACAGTGCAGTCATGCGAAAGTTCATTGACCTTTGACCTTTGACTTATTCAAATTCGACTCTATTCGAACCTTGACTGACCCTTCAAGGATGGACCTCTGTATGATTTGGTGATCCACTCAGTTAGAAGTTCCATTGGGTGTACCAACCATATTGTTGCGACTACGCCTCGCCGACGCCTACGCCGACACCGGAATAGTGATACCGATGATCTCGCTCCGCTACGCAGCGGCCGAGCGCAAAATAACTGAAAATTTTTAAATTGAAGTCTCCCAAAAGTAGCTTTATCACTTTAAGTGATAGGTACATTGTGGGCTTCAAATTAAAATTGTCAAACTTGCATATCTGAGGCTCATCAGTAGTGTTCAAAATGGAAAATAACACCCTGGTTTTTTTTTCAGGCATTTTTTACTCCAATCATGTCACTGCCTTTGACAGTCCTTCTGCATCCAGTACTTACAGAAAAGTACAGATTATGATCACTGATGTGGAGAGCACACCATGAGAGCAAAAGAAAGGGGAATGTTTGTAAACTACATGGAGAAAGACTGTTTGGAAAGCAAGGAATATGTTGGGTTGGAGATCCTGAAACCAAGCCTAGAATGTTGTCAGAAACAGAGTGAGCTGGGGATACAGTGCGCTGCAGCCTTACGGGCCACATTGCCTAAAGACGACAGGTGAGGTGAGGTGACGTGTCACTGATTTGTACACCAAAAGCTCAATTCATCAAGAAATTACAAAGCTGAAATCATTTAGAATATAACGATTCATTGGAATCTTCTTATCTCATCTAATTAGTACATTTATTTGTATGAGATTCAAACAGGTGTAACATACAATGTATGGTATAATGCTTGGTGGGCTATATGTTGTGTGCAAAAGTTGTAAAATGAAGTATATATAACCTTTGTGACAATATAATTTAATAACAATGTTACAACAATGCTGTGTGTGAAATTTATGTCCTACCTACAGTACGTGTATATCTGTGTTTGAATATGGTATTGGCAAACACTTGACAGCCATATTACCAAATATCTGTAAATGGCAGGGCCACTTTTATTGTCTCGCCTGCGTAGCGGAGCGAGACATAGGTATCACTATTTCCGGTGTCGGCGTAGGCGTCGGCGTAGGCGTAGTCGTCAACAATTGTGGTGTACACCCAATAACTTTCTATAGCTTCGAGGTGGGATCACCAAATTCATACCAGAGGGCCATCTCTTGAAGGCGCAGGTCAAGTTTGAATGTGAGTTGAATTTGATTATTAAGGTCAAAGGTCAAAGGTCAATGAACTTTCCATGACTGGCACTGTGCTATGTTGTACACCACTTTGTTCCTCTAATGACATGAACTTTATAATTTGATACTTTCTAACACTAACATTTTACTTCAGTTCAATAGAGTTCATTCTGTAGTTGACTGTATAATATCAGTGAACTCACTACTATTCTTTTTCATTAACATTCATTTCCTTACTTGCATGGGAATAATTATAGCTTCATAGTATTAACAGCATTCTTAGTGTTATCTGATTTCCTAGGGATAAAGTAGGCCTATACCATTATTGCGTATGTAAACTGTCAGAACCACAATTCACCCCCTAAACTGCTGACAGCCTCAGAAGTCATATAGCATAGTTTTGACATGCAGTCTCTTCATGACTGCGATATGCAGGCGAGACAATGCTTGGCGTTTGCCTTGTTAGACCTTATCAAAGACTTTGGTAGCATGGGGAATCATGTAGCTCAGATTTTTTGAACTGTGGTAAATGTTAGCCAGTGGCTTTAATATTCAGTATATGAAAGGAATGAATGCTGATAAAAGAAAAGGACACTCTATAATAACAGGCCTACACATCGATGTATCATGTGTGTTATGCCAGAAATCACACATGTGGCACTCCAACAGATGTGTGGATACATGAATGAAGGGTTAGATTATGAATTTCTTTCTGAAATGTACTATCATCGCTTTGTACAAAATGTATGTTTTACTGTTCTGTTGTTTTATATTTATGTTACATGATATATTTATTCCCTTTGACAGTTTTGCAAATTAAGAATGCCTAAATAAAGTCAAACCAAATGTAAAACATGTTTCTTTATAGTTATATACAGTATAGGCTATACTAGGTAGAAACAAAAATAACTTGTGTTTGTCAGACAATCTTTACATAAACTCTTGTACCAGTCACTAGGTTGGGAAGTAAAAAAAAAATAGTGTAATACAGAAACCTTGACCACTGCAATTAAGTTTTTACAAAGTGTCCTGTTTTGTGTGTGAAATAATGTTAAATCTTCATTGCAACATATAACTGCTTTAAGTTATGTATGAAATGTATTTTCTGGAATTTGTTTATTTATATTCTTGCTGAAACTTGAGTCAGTAAATCAAACTTTGTGTTTGTTTGCATATATTTATTTTGTCTTAATTTGTTCATTTGGATACTTCACTACTTATGTTAATTTCAACTCACTTCTTTGTGTTGTTTTATACCTCCCCTCACTCACCCCTCCTCCCCCTCTTCCTCGCTCCTCCTCCTCCTCCACCCCTCCTCCTCCCCTCCCTCCTCCCTCCCTCCTCCCCTCCTCCCCCTTTCCCCCTCCTCTCCTTCCCCCAAAATGCAGGGATCATGAACATATAGCAAAGGTCATCAGTAACTTCTTAGGTCTTCCCGAGAAGATGCAGACAGAAAAGGCCATGGGGTCGGGTGCCAAAGATCATCCCCCTCCTCCACCATCATCATCATCATCTTCATCGTCAGAGGGTGAGGAGGAGCAGGCAGAAGAGCAGGCAGATGACCAGAAAAAGACAAGATAACATACTTCTGTTGTTTGTCAGCAGTGTTTTAAGTTAACATAAGCCTGCCAGCCATTGGACAGCCAAAAATCTCTTCTGATCGGTAAAAATATCTGAAGTGATTACTCCATTTGGCTAGTCATAATAGCTTATTAGTTTCATTAGAAAAATATGGCAGACAAGCTGGAATAATTTTTTTTTAAATGAGTAAAGTTAAGTATGACCTTTCGTTGGTATGTTTTATCAAGCTGCCATGCGTCTGCTGGACAGAAATGGTCTTTTGATGGGACCTCAAACATAGTTAGCTCACTGCCTTGGAGACTATGTAATCACAATGTGGGCCATATTGAATGAAAGTTTCGCTAGAAATATTTTTCCAGTAAAATGTAAAAAGTTATGTAAGCTTAATTTTACCATTAATTTACTAGAGAAAAAAATCTCATGGTACAATCAACAGTATTCTTTTTAAAATTTCTATGCAGTAGGGCCCTGGTTCTAATAAGCACTGGCTTAAGATAAAGGATGGAGAGCTAGTTGTGGAAGATATTTCATATTTGTAAAAATCCAACTTTTGTGGCACAAACTTATATTATGCATGCACGTAAGAATGAGAAATTTGGTAGTAGTCATTGGTATTATTTATGCAAAGCAAAATCATGGAATATTTTTGGAGTGGCCAGCGATACTTAAAGGCCCACTGTCACGGATCAACTCATCCACAGAGAGGATGTCAACTAGTTGTGGAATGCAGGCACATATTCACAAACATGGACTGTTGCAGTGCCATAGTGTACGGATTGTGGGAGGAAAATAAATAATATAATTTTTTCCACCCTGTCATGGCTGTTTCCGTTGCATTATGGGTGTCATTAGTGCACCCTTTCCATGATTTTAGTCAAAAGAGGGCGTTTTTTATCATGTCATGACAGTGGGCCTTTAAATAAGAAAAAAATTTAAAGAGTAATGGGAGTATGTGAAAATGTCTGAAGAACCAAATGCTATGAAATGAATGCAAATGTATACACTGACTGGAGTTTATATCTTTGCTGGAAGGGTTTGTCTTAAATTTGTTTACTTGAGAAATGAGGATGAATATACCAGTACTGAATTACAGTATGGCCCTGATAAAGATTGAAGCCATATAAAGGCTGAAAAAAATGCCTGTCACAGTGAATAATGATGGTAATTATTTTAAAAATAGTAAACATTATACCATAAACTTTTCACAGCAGAAATCTAGAACAGTGTACTTAACTCTAAAATAGTTTTATCCCCAATTGAGGACCACAATCAATCATGCAATTTCCAATTTACCATTACATAAGATGTACAAAAGATTGCCTGAAAGTTGAACTTCCTATTCCTGCATTTTAAAGGTTAGTGACATGATTGGGAACACTTGACAATGCCTCAAGAACCAAATGAGTTGAAATATATACCAACTATACACTAGCAGGAGTGGATCTCCCACCTGGGAGGATTTGTCCGGAAGCATAAACATAGGAGTATCTTAATTTTATCCGGGGACGATAAAAATAAGCCCCATAGAGAGCCACACAGTAGGTTTCCGTGCTACGAGTGATATTGACATTGTTTATTTTAGAATGAGTCAACGTTTGACTACAAGATTTTCACAGGAGAATCCTTGCATAGTTAACTTCATTCTAGAGTAGTTTCAGCCCAAGTTGAGGACTACCCCCAATCATGTCATTTACCTTTAAATAATATTTTGAAATAAATCCACTGTCTCACACAATGATTATGCTAGTCTTAAAGTGGAATAAAACCCAGACGTCTTCCTGAATTCAGAGAACACATTTAAGTGGGTTTATGACTGTAGCCTATACATGCCAACATTTTCCTTAAATTGCTACTTCACTCGTGGAATTCAATCATAACCATTAAAGTGGAATAAAAACCCAGACACATTCCTGAATTCAGAGATTACAGAACAATACACTAAGGAAATTAGTGAAAGTTTGAATTAATTTGGTGGAAGGATTCAAGAGTTATGATTGTTCAAAGTTTATTTGATCTTATTTATGGAGGATTTTTAAATTGGCAACCGTACCATCTTTATAGATGAAAGTGTGGAGAACTCCCCATTGGTTTTGTACACAGTTTTCACGTATTCTCATCTTTTATCAAATATCTGCCTTGCTCTTGCTTGTTGTTCAAGTATGTTCCAGCAAAATTGATTCTGCATGTTTTGTGTAAAGAATTTAGTTACTTTCTCAACGCGACACTTCAGAAAACATGTAAATTCAATGGAAAATTTGTGTACGATCAGAATAGAGTTCTGCCAACTCCTCATAACAAACATGGGGGTGATGCACATTCAGGATCCTTCAAAACTAGAATAAAATAAACTTTGAACAGTCATAACTCTTGAACCGTACAACAAAAATTGATAAAATTTTCATCACTTTCCCTCTTTTATTATTGTGTATTCTCTGAATTCAGGAAGATGTCTGGATTTCATTCCCCCTCAGATAAAAAAAATCATTGCTTTATTGGCAAAATCTCAGTATATCATATAAAAAAAAATAGATAAAACATTCATCCAGTACTAAACAAGATAAATGTTACTGGTACTTCAAGTGAAATAAACATGGCACATGTTGATCGTGTGCATGTTTATGAATATTTGTATTGTTCTTGTGAAACTAGTATACTTTGATATCAAGTTATAAAGTTTATACATGCATTATACAATTTTGTACGTGTATACTGATTTTATTTCATGTTTTAAATTGTGAATAACAACATCAGCTGTGTATCTCTCTTGGATGTTAAAAACAAAAAGTTTGCATAATGATGCACATGTGCGTATTGCAGTATCATGTGCATAGTGATATTATGCACTAGAGATATCAACACATGAACTCCAATAGTAGTGAATTCAACTAGGGCAGAATGCATTTTTTAATGAGAGACAACTGTTTGAACACTTACATTCAGAGTGTTTGGGGGAGGGGAGCGGGGTTGCCAGATCAAATTGGTGACAATTTTTTTTAATGAAATGTATTTGACACACAATCAAGAGAAGGGGAGAGAAGAGAATTTCCTTAGATGTTGACATTTGCTCATTTACAACAGATAATCAAAGTAGGGTCTGTTATCCCCATCCCCTAATCCCCTCTGACAGTGGTTCGGAATATAACAGTGTAACAATGATCACAGGTCAAATTGAATCATTAAATAACTTGCAATGTTATTTTTATTCAATTTATTGAGAGATTATTTAACATAAAACTTTTTTTTTCATTTTGACATTAAATGGAATTTTTAGTGAAAGAAAATCTATTGAATGATCAAAAGTAAAACAAAAGAGTCATATTCTTAGAAGTCCATTGTAGTTTTATTTTGGGAGAGATGAAAGGTCCTCTTTTGTAGAAATTGGAACTGGTATGTGTTTATATGAAATATGAAAATTAATTGTATTGTCAAAAATGCCTCAGGGTCAAAGACAAAAGAATGACAGTTAAAGCTCAGTGTACATGATTGGGAGAAATAAAAAATGCCTTTAGAACCAAACTGGTTGAAAGTTTAACCAAATGTACACCAGCTGAAGTGGATCTCCTGGCTGGAAGGATTTGTCTTCAGTTTGTTTACTTAAGGAGAATCAAGCATGAACAGGCCAGCAGTTTAATTTTATCGGGACACGATAGCTTTAATCCCCACAGAAGGCTACACTACAAACTTGTCTGTTACTTGGCATACATATGGACGTTATTTTGAAATGAGTGAACTTTTGACTACCAAATTTTCATAGCAGATTACGTGCATAGTTTCCTTGATTTTGGAATAGTTTTTACCCAAGTTGAGGACTACCCCCAATTATATAATTTACCTTTAATAGAAACATAACATGAAGGCATACAGTGAATACAGTTAATTATGTAAATTCCAGTAATTTTACATGTCAACTGTATTCTGATGTATGTTAGGTTACTTCCTTTTTATATCCTCTTCTGTGTTTGCAACACACAAACTTAGATAGTGCAATATGTACTGTGTTTAATATGTAGCTCAATAAATAGAATTTTTTCTAATTAATTTTCATAAAAAGCTGGTGTTATCGTCATTTTGTATAATATTTATATGCAGGACATTACTTTTATGTAAATGTTGCAGTAAATGTTATACTGTTTGTGTATCTGAAATTTCTGGAATAAATGTGTGCATATTTTTTTGTATGTGTGTGTGTGTGTGTGTGTGTGTGTGTGTGTGTGTGTGTGTGTGTGTGTGTGTGTGTGTGTGTGTGTGTGTGTGTGTGTGTGTGTGTGTGTGTGTGTGTGTGTGTGTGTGTGTGTGTGTGTGTGTGTGTGTGTGTGTGTGTGTGTGTGTGTGTGTGTGTGTGTGTGTGTGTGT
>JZLH01S0034214.1:0-5000 GCA_001188425.1 Eucidaris tribuloides
ACTGCTACTACTACTACTACTTCTACTACTATTACTACAGGTAAAGGCGAGTTGTTTATCGTCTTGTATCACTGTAGAACAATGCTCACACGACGTCACACATTACCCCCTGATCATTGGACCCATATCAAGCCTGCACATTATGTACGCCACCTCCACTCCCTGAGGAGTATTCCTTACTACTACTACTACTACTACTACTACTACTACTACTACTACTACTACTACTACTACTACTACTACTACTACTACTACTACTACTACTACTACTACTACTACTACTACTACTACAACCGCGTAAACGTTCATTTCAACTCTTGCCCAGTGTTTTTTCCGCCGAGATTCAAAATTTCAAAGAATCAAATATTGATAGTAAGAATAACACAAGATCAATTTTAAATTGGATCAGCTATTTTTACCAAACAGTGCAATTTTGTTGGAATATTTTGCAATTTGAATAGGGACATTCTCAATTTTTCTTCCTACACAAGGTCAAATCGAACAAAGAGAGTGACTTCATAATAGATATTTTCTAATTTATTGTTTTGATCATTACTTGCAGTTGTTACCAAATAATGTAGAAAATCAATCATAATACACCATGGGCCTTTTTCGAGGTACCAGCTAAAATTATAGATTCTTTTTGGTGACAAAAAGAAATATTTTCTCCCGGGACGCGTTCGTCAGAGAGTTATCTGAAAATCTATAATTTCCACTGGATTCTCTCAGTGCACGGTATTTATGTTTACTGGAACATACTGTAATAACAAATACCAAGAATTGTAGACTGATCAAATGACTTACTGGAAAAATCTTCATTGCCAACACCAACGATGATGATAGACAGCGGTAACACAGAAGCCTGGAAATGAATAAACACAACGTCATGAAAATGTCAAATCACATTTTGGGAACTTGAATTTGTTCTATGCTGTTTCCTATCAATTGAAACAAAACAATTATTAATAATAAATTTGTTCAAAGCTCTGTATTGTTCACCGTACATTCCCTGTATGAACTGTTTTTAATTTGTTTTGCATAAATCCTCATGATGAGACACATTTAAACCAGGATTTTTTTTTTTCAGTGATAATGACTCTACATTGAAAGTGTAATATGCGAGTATGTTATATTCATGAAAAGTACATGTCAAGTACATTTCTTACCTGAAATACTTTTGACGGTTGGGAGTTTCAAGATTATAGACAAATTTGCATAAAGCTGATAAGCAAATAGAGAAAAAGAACTTAGGATTTCTTAGTGTGCTGACAACATGCACAGCCTGATTTATATTAACCCCGTGGACTCAGCGCTTCACGAAATTGTTCAATAAGAGACAATGTGATTTTCCCTTTGTTGACTGTGAAAGAAATATAAACTTAAAACTGTAATGTTTTATAAAAAAAAAATCTAAATATCATATTAATTTTCTTGATTTATACTAGTAATAAAACCTGTACTTTATGGGAAAGAAATATTTGTAGGCAATATTCTTAGCGTATATTTTAAGTGTGACTGAAAATTATTATCATTCTCCACACTTCTATGGACACCTGTCACCTCAACCACACATATTTTCCCACTTTTCATCCTAAAACAGCTTTCGTGGTGAAGGATCACAAATGTGGCAGGCGGTCTACTTGTACAATGGCCTCTTTTGTCTTCTCCATGTCTGTTATGATACCATCCGTGATGATGAGCAGAACGAAGTATTCCGACCCATCCCTCTTGGCGGCTGCAAACCTGACAAGAAGAAAGATACATAGTTCATGAGTCCATATACCAAGTAACATACATCAAAGACATTAAGACATTACGTTAAGTTTAAATTTGCTTGGGGATGGTCATGCATCATTTGCTTGGGGATAACCATGCAACATTTGCTTGGGGATGAACATGCATCATTTTCTTGGGGATAACCATGCATCATTTGCTTGGGAATGACCATGCATCATTTGCTTGTGGATGGCCATACATCCTTTGCTTGGGGATGGGCACACATTTTCTTTGGGGTGACCATATCTCATTTGCTTGGGAATGACCAGACATTATTTGCAGGGCGATAGCCATACAATCTTTGCTTGGGATGGCCATACACTATTTGCTTGGTGATGACCATGCATCATTTGCTTGATGATGGCCATGCGCCATTTGCATGGGGATGACCATACATCATTTGTTTGGGAATGACCATACATCATTTGCTTGTGGCTGGAGATGCCATGTGTCATCACTTACCTTGCTACATGATTGATGACCGGAGAGAAGTTGGTAGGACCATAGAGTTGTACAGTATGGAGAGCTCTCTGGTAGGCATCGACGACACCATCTATCCCTGCACAATATGGGTTATCTGGGCTGCCATTCTAGAAGAGAATAAAATGGTTTAAAATATATATCTATGTAGGAGAGGCAGGTACAATTTTGTTAATTATCCTTTTACATAAGATATTGGTGACATTGTCCCAGAGGAGATCAAACAGTTATACGTACAATGGTGAAATATAACTTAACCCACAACAAACGTCACATCATTGCTAAAAGCCACTGGCTAACATTTACCACAGTTAAAAAAATGTGAGATACGTAATCCTCCACGCTCTAAGAGTCTTTGATAATGTCTTAGAAATGAAGCCTTGAAAAAATTGTATTTCAAAATGATGATTTAGTGCTTTAAAAAAGTGAAAATCTACTAGCATTCAAATTAACCGGATTCACCTGCCCATTTTCTCCCATAGACTTACTGTGTGCAGATCTAGGCCATTTTATCACCCACCGGAATAGAAATTGTTTAATCATGCATACCTTGCCATTGGCAGCATAACTTTCCAAACTTTTGTATTCTAGGGTGTTTATTTGTCCAGTTAAACACTACTATGTAGCTCAGAATGAAAGTTTGACAATTTTTTTTAATTGAAGCTTCACAATGTTAGCCTATCACTTTAAAGGTAAATGACATGATTGGGGGTAGTCGTCAACTTGGGCTGAAACTACTCTAGAATCAAGTAAACTATGCAAGGATTCTCCTGTGAAAATTTTGTAGTCAAACGTTGACTCATTCTAAAATTACTAATGTCAATATCCCTCGTGACAGGCAAGCCTGCTGTGTGGCTCTCTGTGGGTCATATTTTTATCGTGCCCCGATAAAATTAAAATACTAGTACATGTACGTTCATGCTTGATTCTCCTTAAGTAAACAAATTAGACACAAATCCTTCCAGCTGGGAGATCCACTCCAGATGGTGTATAGTTGATATATATTTCAACTCATTTGGTTCTTGAGGCATTTTCAAGTGTTCCCAATCATGTCACTAACCTTTAAATTTGTAAATGAAAATTGTCTACGTTTGCCAACTTCTATGTCCTATCACGTTTTCCTCAATTAGCCGCCAATATGAATATCACCGCCCCAATCTCGGCTTACAACTGTGTGGGTTGTTTGATCATCATCCATTCCTTGACATTGTTGTTGGAATTTCGGTCATATTTGGACTAAACTTAAATTCCAAAATTTTCAGAATTGACACATTTACGTAATAACTTAAAATCATTAAATTCCACTCAGATTTACTGAATCTTGTGTGACTTATAAGTTGTAGTTTGCCTGTGATAGTGGCTAAAGAATCTTACCAGGAAGAACTCGTGAGAGACCACACCTGTCGCAGGAAACTTGGCCCCAAACCCCAGGGCGGGGAAGAGTCTATCGGCATCATAGTCCTGTACAACAGTACCAACGGATCTTAGGGCTCTCAGGTAATGGTTGGGTTGGTAGGGGTTCATGTAATGGAGTGATGTGGTTTGTCTTGGATCACCTGCAATCATTTTACACAAAATACTGTTGTCTATCAGTTGATCACTACTACTACTTATCAATTTTCCTTCTCCTCCACATCCTCCTCCTCCTCCCCTCCTCCCCATAACAACTATACTTTCAACCTGCAGAGTGTAATGTTGTATCTAGCAACCCACTTCAAGGTGAGTTCTCTAAAATATAAATTGGGGAGTCAATTAATGTAAAACATTTCTACAAACACAAGGGCAAAGTTTGAGCAATTGATTTGGGTGATCATTTCAAGTGACATGATTTCTCAGAGTGTATATCAAATTCATATGTATCGTACTCTCTCTAGGTGACAACTTTGCTAGAATCTTTGATATCACAGCAGAACAATTCATCATTGACTTTGAACATACATTTTGACAATTTTTCTTTATCTGAGCTATCAAGAGATCAATTAACATTGCTGCTTTTAAAGGCAAAATACATGTAGAGTAGGTTTGGTCAATCAGACAAAGTAATGTATTGTAACGCCAGACATCAGAACACAACAATCTTACCAAAGAAAGTTTAAAATGATATTATGTGATTTTTAAATGATCAGAGAGCAGATATTTTAAAAAGGGCACCCTGACATTTTGTACTGTGTACCAATTTCTCAATAGTGAAGACGTTTAGAGCGTGTATTTGTCAGGGTATCAATAGACTGGATAATACAGCTCTATTATCTAATCTACTGATACCGTGACAATATTATTCTTCCATTTTGGAGAAATTAATATACATTACAAAACGTCAGGGTGTCCTTTTTGCCAAGGGAAATACTTGTTCCCTGATCATTTTAAAATCACATCACGTTATTTTAGACTTATTTGGTAGGTTTGCTGTTTCTAGTGTCTAGCGTTACAATACCATACTTTGTCTGATTGACTAAACCTATTATATAAAATAGATTTTTCTTACCATTTGATGCTGTGAAGTCTATTGCCACAGTAAGATTTATTTGGCAGCCTCCTTGTATGTAATCCAGGAATGTTTGCTGGGGTTCGATTTTGGCAGCAGTCAGGAAGATGACACCCGAATTCTTGTAGTTCTTCTTCTTCTTCTGTTTCTTTGGATGAATGAGCTACGGGGGAAATGGCAAAAGTCATTTCATTTGGTCTGTGATCAGAATCGGAGAAATTCATCTCAATGTTCCATATTCATGAAAGAGGTTTAACTT
>JZLH01S0034224.1:0-11998 GCA_001188425.1 Eucidaris tribuloides
TGTCATGAAAAACTATGCATTGCGGCGGACTGATGTACGTAAATTATTTTGAACGTGCGCGCGTGGACTAGGATGAGCGACATAATTTGACACAGTTGCGGAAATGACCGCGGACTCTCGTATTTCGTACGCATATTATAGCCAACAGAGTGCCGCTACTACTCCTATTTGGAAAATTCGCGGCGTAAAACCGTCTGATTTCATTTCTAATAAACGCTCGGTTCCTTACATTAAACCGGGCTTTGTTTTTTTTCGAAATAACTTTTCAAAAAATCATATTTGATATGCGTTAATCATTTATACCCAAAGCTTCACAATAATTATATCTTCTACCACATAGTTGATATAATGAAGGAAAGTCAATTTTAGGAAATTTGGGCTGCTCAAAAGAGATCTAGTAGCTTTTAAATCGAATTATAAGTATCAGCATTTCAATATCACACAATATGATTTCAGACAAGGATACAGACACTAAACATTCATTGCGTGAATTTGTAATGGAATCAAATTTCTAAATGTGTTGATAACAAACCAGGTGACACTTGGGATTTTTTGGATTTTTGCAAAAGCATTTGACCACGATCAATCATGAAATTCTTTTACAAAAAAATGCATCATTTATGGGGCCGTACGTGGCTATTGCCATTAAATGTGTTCTAGCAACGTATCTTTCTGAATCGGGGAAGCAATACGTACTTTTATTGATGGATCAAAGTCAAAGAAAGAGGACATTATTTATGTTGGTGTTCCTCAGCGGTTTCAGTATTAGGTCCAACACTTTTTCTTATCTATATTAATGATTTACCTAAATCTTCGTCATTTTCCACTTTAGACTTTTTGCAGACGACTCAATCTCTGTTCCCATACTTTTGATGTCAGGCATTGCACGATATTAATTTAACAGAAAGTAATGACAATCTGCTTCCATGATTTCAGTGGTGTGATGCCAAATAAACCTCAGCATATTAATCATGATATACGAATAATGGCTATTCAGATAGAAGATTTTGTATTAATGTGCAAGGATATTTGGATATATAAAGAAATATCCTGCAAAAAGTGACTGCGCAAACTTTATTTGGATATAAACACCCCCCCACCTTTGACGAGAATTTAACGTGCGAAACTATCATATTTGATCAATATATTGTAAAAAAATTCGAGACGATGTTGGATTGCTATATAAATATACGCCATTTTTGTTAACAAGAACAAGTACTTGATGATTGACTATATAATGCATTTATTCTACCACATATCACTTACGGTATTGATAGTTATGGGCGTGGAACCTGTACTACAGTATCTAAATCAAATAATTACTTATACAAAACGAGTGTTCGTGCCATAACATTTAAGAATTACACTATGGAAATTCAAGGCATTTTTCCATGAATGTAAAATACTTGACTTGGTTATGCAATTATATCACTTCATGCATTTGTATGTATATGTATGACCTTAATTCATGGACACACACCAGATGATCTGTCACTATATTGTTCATTATGTTGATCATACTTTATGAACAGGACAAAAGTCAATAAAGATTTAGAATTCTGGTTTGCAAAACAAACGTCGGGAAAGCAATGTATATACATACGCGACAATTGAATTGGAATTTGCTGGTAAACGATATATCAGAAATTAGTCCTTGCAAGGAACACTTTTCGAAAAAATTAAAACTCAAACTTCTGGAAGATGAATAATGTCACGATTAATTCATTACAATTTATTTGTGTAATATAGGTGTAAATACGTTCATTTTTAAAATAATATGTTTATCTGTTTAATCGGGACTAACTTAATTAGCATTTCATGCTATTATTTAGTTCATAGTATCAAACGGCTTGGTTTTGTAGGTGTGTACATCCTGTAAATGTTTCAATTCTTTTCTTTATTTCTCGTGAATTATATGTTGTATTCGTTACTTATATTGTCAATTATTGTATAATGTCCATTGCGTTTGATAATAAATTCATTCATACATTTCAAAATTCATAGTCTACTTTCAGACCCTTACAGTAAATCATCATGTCTGATATTTGATTTTTTTGTACAAATATGTAGGGGGCCTACCATATGCCTCCATGAACATTAAAACGTTTATGCATGAGTCTCATGCAGATTATTATTAATATATCAATACACGAGTATTTACCTGGACTTTAGAAAACAAAATGCACCAAACAAGTAACTGTTGGTTATTCTCAGTGTGAAGCTCACTGAACTGAGTCAGTGAAACGCCCACTGTCATGACAGGATGAAAATCGCCCTCTTTTGACTAAAATCATAAAAAAGGGTGCACTAATAACACCCATAATGCAACAGGAACAGCCAAGACAGTGTGGAAAAATACATTTGATTTCCTCCCACAATATGTGCGCTATGACACTCAACAGTCCATGTTCATGAATATGTGACTGTATTCCAAGCCTAGTTGTCGTCCTCTCTGTGGTTGAATAGACCCTTGACAGTGGGCCTTTAAATCATACTACTGAGCTGACTCAGTTTAGTGAGCTACACAATAATAACTGACAGTTACTGTTTGCATTTTTCCTTCAAATTCTAGGTAATTACTGATCTTCAGATTCATACGTGTAAATAGCCTCGGGATACGAATGATGTTTTCCTGTGCTGGTGGAGGGGTGCAAACGAGATTCCCTACCTTTAAGTTATCCAAATATTACTTCGCAGTTTTGTAAGAGTCGACGGAACGCTCCTAGCTCTGCATGCCTATCGCGACTAGTTCCCGACGATTTCTATTGTACCCAAGAGGAGCTTGAGAAATGTGGGTTTAACTCGGAAAGACAAGGACAAGGTTTCTAGCCTTTTAATGAGTGGCGTGATGATAGACAGACCCCCCATCATTATCCCGTTGGAGACTATGACCGAGATATCTTGGGCTGAGGTCTATAGAGAACGCATGTTGTATGGAAATCAAGTAGTCCCCAATGGGTAGTAGAGAACAGACAGATACAAACACTGAAAACACACCCACCATATTAACGAAGTGAGGTATGACCTACAAAATACTTTTGCAGAATCACATAAATATTGTCACGAAAAACAGACAATGATCTATCTATCAGGCATACACCAGGCTGTTAGCCCATATAAATTTTATTTCTTGCTGCACTTTTACCATGTCTCCCGAGTTCTGAATCAGCAAATCTTGACGGAAGAATGTAACAACATTGTGTTCACTTAACAACACGTTGTTCGGTCAGTGTAATACGAATAAACATTATTATTAGACAAACAGCAGTAATGCAAATTAACTGAACATACATCATCTCAGAACTCCGAACTTTCATCGTGTGCAGCATACACACATCTACAGGGACCACCCACCCACCCACCCAACCAACCAACCAATCAATCAACCAACCCAACAACTAATCAACCAACCTACTAAAATCAACCAGCCACCCACCAATCAACCAACCGACCAACCAAACGACCAACCCAACGACCAACCAACCAATCAATCACCCGCTTTACCATCCAACCCAACGACCAGCCCCGAACAGCCAACCAAAATCAACCACCCACCCACTAACCCACCCACCAACCAACCCACCCACCAACCAACCAACCAACCCACCAACCAATCAATCCACTCACCAACCCACCAACCAACCCACCTACCAACCAACCCACCAACCAACCCACCCACCAAGCAAGCAAGCAAGCAACCAACCAACCGACCGACCGACCAACCAACCAACCCATCCCAACCTACCAACCAACCAACCAACCCCCTACCCACCAACCATCCAACCTACCAATCAACCAACCAACCCTGAACCAACTCAGTAATCAAACCATCATCCATCCATATAACCAACCATCCAACCAATCACCCACCCACCCACCCAACCAACCAACCAACCATTCGAACAGCCTAACCAACCAACGAACAGGAATCAACCTCCCACCACCCACCCACCCACTCACTCAACCAATCAATAAACTAACCAACCAACCAACCAACCAACCAACCAACCAACCAAACCAACCAACCAACCAACCAACCAACCAACCAACCGTCAATCCAACCAACCAATTAAACTGCCAGTCTATGATTATATGGCATAATTATGTGATTTGGTGTGATAATTTCATGTAACCTCATCGATGTGGGTTCTTTGGATTGGGGGTAAAACCATTCTACATGTACCTCCATTCAGTCTAGAAACGATGGCTTAGTCCTCGACTGTCCAAACAGACCCCGGGTTCCTTTTGAAAACGGAATTGTTGTTGCTTCTAACTGGCGGACTTTTCTAAACTGACATTAATTGCGATTTCAATGATTGTATGCCACCTACAGCGTTCAAAATAAGTGCTGACTAATTTGAAGTTAATTGTCACCATTTTGTTACTGCTAAAAGCGACAAAATTGACTCAAATGAATACTCCAAAAGTAACAAAGATATGAGCAATTTGGCAAAAGTGCAAGCGGGCCGAATGAATAACCATCACTTAACATGTTCTTGAGATGTTCGTGAAGTCGTGAATGCGTATAAAGCTCAATTCATATTGACGAAAATGACTATTGTTCGACTATAATACGCCTAGAACCAACCTTATTTTGGCAGCCAATATAGATTTTGTGAGTATTTGCCAGTAAAGTATCGAACCTAAACGATTTATTTTAAATCATTTAGGTTTAATAAGTAATTATTACTTCTTGTTTCATTCATTTATTCTTGATCAAAGAAACATGGAGGTTTCTGATCTTAAAGGTAAACGACATGATTGGAGGTAGTCCTCAACTTGGGGTAAAAGCTATTCTAGAATCAAGTAATCTATGTAAGGATTCAACTGGAAAAATTTTGTAGTCAAAAGTTTAACTTATTTTGAAATAACGTCCATTAGTAAAACCTTGTAACAGACATATCTGTAGTGCAGTCTTCTATGAGGATTAATTCTATCGTGCCTCGATAAAATTAAATTGCTTGCCTGTTCATGCTTGATTCTCCTCAAATAAACAAACTCAAGACAAATCCTTCCAGCCAGGAGATCATTCCAGCTGGTGTACATTTGGTTTATCTTTCATCCAGTTTGGTTCTAAAGGCATTTTTCACTTCTCCCAATCATGTCACTGAGCTTTAAAAGCCTTAGATCTTATAGTTAAAACAATGTTATGTAATGAGTTTAAGGAACTACGGTACACTATGAGGTTACATATTAGACCGGTTTTTATTAATATTATTGTTATACTTACGGTTGTGTATATTCTATTGGCTTTTAAGTTAAAGGCAGAGCATCTCTTTTGCATGCCTAAAAATTAACATTGTGTGAATACAATGGCATTTAGAAGAAAATGCCATCTGGGAACCTTAAGCAAAATATAGGAGCTAGAAACTCAGTTTTAGTGGAAATATAGTGACCGTTAGACTCTGATTTGAATTTCTTTCTCGCGAGGAAAAAAATCCTACCATAGAACGTCTATTGTTTTTCTTTTGCATTTTTCAAATTCTAGGTAATTACTGACCCCCAGATTTCACAGACATACCCTTCATCGTTAGCCGAAGGGCATGGTTATCTTTTCCTGGTCCGCAGGGATGTTTGCAAATGAGATCCACTGCCTTTAACCCTATATTAACTGCGGGCGGGGGGGCGGTGGTCAATTTGACCCCCCCCCCTCGAGCGAATTTCGCGGACCATGCCGCCGCGCAAAATTTTTTCACCACGTCGCTAGCCGCACTTTACTTTCAAGTCTTGTGCCATCGTTTTGAGACCGTTTTCGCGAAAATTGCGCGATATACCGTTACGACGTGGCGACTTTTTATCATGCATGTCAACCCCAAAATTGCTCAAAAACGTGATTTCGTGATACAAATCAATGGAAATTGTGTTTTTAGCCAAAATCATAAATGTATGATTATTTTTGCTTTTACTGGTTGAAATGGATTAATTTTATGCTGTTTATGATTGCAACAGGTGTCCCCAACAAATTTCATCGAAAAAAAACGATAGAAACAAAAGGTCAAAAAAACAACGGAAATACATAAGAAATTCACAAAACAATAAAATACATAAGAATTAATTCCGATTCGGCGAACATTTTGATAGATAATTGTTAGAAATCGTCAAAATGAATATTTTCACCGAAAATTAGCATTCTACTAGCTCTTATAAGTGAGTTATAGGCGAAAACAAAAATTTCATACACTTATTTACATAATTAATTACTTAAAAATATAAAAATAATTTTTGTGAAAATTTACTATGCAGTCATGTAGTTTACATCCGGCTCTATGGCGCATGCAAATTTTCGCGGCGATCGCGGCGATGCGGCGGCCGAGATCTCAGGGGGGGGGGTCAAATTGACCCCCCCCCCCCAGTAAAAACCTGGTCTGAAATAGCCCAGTTAAAATTAGGCGTTTAAGTCAATAATTAATAAATTTGCTCTTCCATGTTGGTCGTTGGATGCTTTAACAGACTGCTATGCCGAGTTGGCTCACTTTAAAGAGAATACACAGTACTGGTTGATTACTTGCAGAAACACAACATTTTACATCAACTCTTTCAAACCTTCTGTGAACAGATGGTATTCTAAAAATGTCACTACAGTACAGGAGAGAGTAGTTGAAAACAACAGAACACTTCGTTTGGACATATCTGTTACACAAATTCCCACTACTGACAAAGTACTAACACAGAAATCAATACGTGGGACTAAGGTAATTGTTGCCATACACACTGCAGCCAACGGAGCTTACTCCGACGGGTACTCAAACTGCCAATTCCTCAGCTTTTTATTGCATATGAAGTGAAATTAGTCCCACATTATAATGCCAAATGTAATTTACTCTCACCTGGAAACCAATGAAATGTGAAATTTTGATGAAAGATTTTTCAGCATCAACCGGTACTGTGTGTTCTCTTTAACGCGTCCGTAATTTATGAAGACATATCAAAGAATCACACAAACAACTAAACAAACAAACAAGCACGAAAAAAACTGGGCTGCAGGTTTCATAGTGATCGATCATCACCGCCATTGCTCGTGCAATTAACCGCAAAAGCCAATTTTATCGTCCCTGAATGTTTCTAAGTATTTAATAAGATCAGTTACAAGCCACAAGCCTATGATTTGAGAACTTTGTCTGTCAATACATGCTACATCATCATCATGTAAAACGCCGTTTGAGATAATGGAGCAAGCTCTGGAAAGTATAAACCACTCATAAAACGTATAAAACGAATAAATGCAAATTCTAAATTCTAAATTCTATATGAACTAGTTTATGTTTTAATCCGTCAGTCATGACTGGTTCATCCGATGATAATCACCATTGACATGGTTTTTGATAATCTCATGAGCCATTTTGCCTTTTGTGATAGTGGCATAACCAGGAGATCTCAATAGGGGCACTAGGGACATCGCTATTTGGCGTGGACAATGTGGGGGCATTGTTGGGAGCAATATGTATTTATTTAGTGTTATATCACTGCTCAACAGATATTCCAACTAGATCCGTGGAAGTGTCACCCCTATGACGACAAAAAAGGAAATAGTCGACTATACCCTTATTGTCGTCATTAAAGTGACACTTCCATGGACAACAACGGCGATAGTGATCTTATTAGAGTCCAGGTAAATGAATCTACACTTTCTGACTACTTTGGCGTTTCCCGGCTGTTCTCAGTAATCGATGACGGTTATAAAGCAAATATACGCTGGAGCGAGAGAGTCTCTGCATGAAACTATGATACGGATACGTTGACTTGCTCATCATAGTTCCAACCAGAGACTCTCGCACCAGTACATTTTGTATACTATACCAGTGTCTCATCGCACTAAATTCCTGTAAGTGTGCCAAAGGGGCGTTTGGAAATGGGGGCACGTGCTCCATTACCTCCTTGCTGTAACCACACTGGCACACCATCGGTTACACCATACCAACACGTTCTCAAGACAATTTAAACGAATTCCAGTTAAGGCGAGGATTAATCAACACCAAATATAATACTAGTAACTATAATTTATTGCGCGGTGACATCGTTTTAAGGGGAATGAACTGAAAGTGAAAGTAACATTAAATTTTAATAGGATTTATTCAAGGTTGGGAATTTTATGGTTTTGTGTTTTCTTCGTTTTTGTTTGAAATATGATGTGTATGAAGTAATGGAGTCGTTGTTTTTGAAGACACTATTTCACATTTTGGAGGTTATTAGTTTTGAACAAAAATGTCAAACCCTGATTGAGATGAGATACGTAATAGTGCTTGAATGGACGAAGTTTAATGTAGACTTTATCAAAGATTTGTACAGGACTAGGACTATCATGTAGCTTGGCTGTTCAACTGGAAGCATTGTTCAATAATGCCTTATTGCAAAAATGTAATTATGGTTTGATTGGTTCAGGGACTCGTGGTCTGAACGGCATCGCCAAAAATGACATTGATATCGAAGCACTTCAGACTGACAGACATACAGACACACATACATGTACACACACACATACACATACGCACACACACACGCCCACATAATATAGGCCTCCACATACACACACAGACACACACAGACACACAGACAGACAGACAGACAGACACACACACACACACACACACACACACACACACACACACACACACACACACACACACACACATACACACACATACACACGCAACATGCACACACTTGTAATAACATTTTAATTTCAAGATATAACAACATTTCCAAGTTCAAGGTAAGTTTATAACTTTCGCACGTGTACCTCTTTGGTGTACTCTCGTATGATGATTGATGGATATCAAGGAAGCCATACAGACTTCTCAATGACAGGGATGAATTAATACAGTGCAAGCATACCAAATGATCAACCGAACATTCGAGCGTAGCCGTAGGAATAATATTTTACCGAGGGGTGTCAACTTTGGTCTTTTGTCCGAAAATTACATTCTGAAATTGAGAACGGTTACCTATTTCACCGGTCATAATGGAATTTCTCCAAGATAACATCTTGTACAGTTGCCAACATTGTATTAGTCTGAATTCCAGACTCCGCCTTTGCAAAGCAGAGGCCGGTCGCGAAGCGGCCGAAGTAGAAAAAAAAATATTTTACTAGTCCATTCAGTGCGTCTGGCAGCCAGACTAACATTGTATAAAAACGGGTAAACGTATTTTCGTGATCAGTGATAAAAAACTGTCCCAATCTGGATTTTTCATCCAGATACTAACGATAGACAAATAAGTTTTTAACTTTAAAAGCCTGCTTTCAAAGGTATATTCCCAAGGTTTAATACTATAAACTTTGCTCGCATGATATTAAATAGGATGGAAGTAAGCACTAAATTTCCAAGGTCTATTCAAAATACAATTTCAACTTTGTAGAGAACAATGGAAATGACAGGATATACTGGCGACGTTTTCCAGATTTCTGAGTGAATGAAAGAGACTACCACCCCTGAGTCCAACCAATATTTGACAAAATATTCGAAATGGGTAATCAGGGATTAATATCAATAAAATATTGTGGTGACAAAAGAGTACTTTTGCGCGAGGCACTCGCAAGGTTTCGGCTTATTCGTTTGAGCACCTGCGCAAATATTTACCGGGGCATATAATGTCGTTAGTGATGGGATTATGACATCGCCCAGGAATGGAAAGTGTTTCCGTGTGTGTGTGTCTTTGCCAAATATTTGCGAACGAAAATTATGTTTGTTCAGCTTCATTTTCAGGTACCTTTTACATTTGTTGTATTTTTTATAAACCATTGTTTTTGTTTAGGTATGCAGGTATTAAATCGCTTGTGTAGTATCGTTTTCAAAATCTCCTGTCAAATTGACAATGTTGGCTCTCGAATTTAGTGTGTCTTGCTAACAACGTCAGATATCATACACATCATGTGCTCTTAAAGGTAAATGGCATGATTGGAGGTACTCCTCAACTCGTGATAAAAAATATTCTAGACGAAGGATTCTGCTGTGAAAAGTTTGTGGTCAAATGTTGACTCAATTTAAAAGAAAACCGTCAGTATCCGTTGTGACGGGTAAATTTGTTGTGTAGCTTTCTTTGGGATCAATTTCTGTCGCGGCACGAGATTAATTCAATACTGGTATGTTCATACATGATTCTCCAAGTAAACAATTTCAAAACAAATCCATTGAGCCAAAATTTACATACATTGGTATATGTCTGAACTCATTTTCTTCTTGAGGCATTTTCAAGTCATTAGCCTTTAATTGATATGGAAGAAGAAAATAGATTTTAAACATGACCCTCTTGATGAAAAGGGACACGTAAAAATAAAGGAAGAAGGGAGTTATATCCATGATGTAACATAATTACAAAAACTTACTCTAACGGGCACAATTGTCCGTTGGTCGTACTTTTTTGCATATTTTGCCCTTGAAAATGGCAATGCTATGTCCAATTCGATACTCCGAGGAAAAGAGTTTTCAGTGATCCCCAGAACATCTGTTCTAGGGATGTTGTCAAACCTTCCCCTGCAAAAATGATTAGAATTTGTCTTCGTTTTCTGTCAGACTGTATTTCAGAGTCCGAGTTCTGTAGCCTTTCTCAGAAACCGTTTCGCATATGCACAAGGATTGGGAAGGTGGTAGGAAGTTTGTGTTTGTTGTCTTGGGAGAAGGCAAGTTATATGCCTATCCGGCAAGGAGAAATTGTTTTTAACAATTGAATATTGATATTTTGTTACAAACAAAATTTGTTTGTCTTGAAAAATGTGATATTTGTTACTTTGCATATTGCGAGAAAAGGTTGCAAACACCAATAAACAGAACTGAACGTAAATGTTGGCACAAAATGTTTGACCGCGTAGCGCAGAGACTGATTGAAAGAATTTGGAGAAACACACTCTTGTCTGGACTTAAAATGGTTTTAATGTCTTACGAAAGCCCTGTACCGGGTGAAAGGTGAAAATTAATCCGTTAATTTCCACAAACATAAAAGTCAGACGCGCATAATTTTTAAAATGTAACTTAAATCTTATTCATAGTCGGAGAGGGGGCCAATGGGACATTTTCTAATGCCAATAATAATAGGAAATATCCCCTTGTCTTCCTGTCTCCGCCACTGTTTTACCCCTTTTGTTATTCAGTACCACCCCCATGATATAACATGCTAACTTTGTGATGCTTCGCTTGTTATTTTCCAATTAAAAAAATCCAAGGTACATAAACCTTCATGACAAGGTCAAACAACGAAGCCTCGAAAAAGTGTAACTTAATACGATTATTTGGAACTTTTAAAAGTTAAAATCTGTTTGTACTGGATTTGCCACACCCGTTTCCCCATTGATTGCGCCGTTACAAACTTCCATGAATGCTTTCTTCATGTGTGCTACTTATACATACATATCTTGCCAATGGCAGCACATTAAGTGGCGGCATCAGGTTTAAGGCTTTGTACTCTAGGGTGTCAGTTTGTCCATTCAAACAGCGATTAGACCTCAAGAAGTATGTAGCTCACATTATTTTTTACTCCGGAATTATTCATTATTAAACGATTTCGTTGAAGTGTGTCTATATTTTTTCTTCAGAGTCTCAGGAATAGATATCTGTGCAGCGAAGGTCGAAAGAACAGATGTGTAATGCTGTCCATCTTAAAAATCACAGTCATTATAGTCTATAGAGATACCGGAATTACCGGCGCCGTGTTTTGTAATTATTTTAAATGTCTTTCAGATGGCTAGAACATGAAAGTACATGTGATGTATCATTCAGAACATATTGATTGACCCATATTAACTTTTTCCGTTTTATATTTCACGTGCAATCACAGGTTCCATCTTCTTTGAGTCAAGTGTGATACATTCAGCCATAAGTTTGTATATGTTTGAACTCCTACGCTTTGGTGGTTGAACACGACTGTTACTTTTGTGTTATTGGATATCGTCTTGAATGATAGTAGCTACGTGACACTATCCAAAACTGTCGCTATCAAAATGTCGGAGCAATCATCATAAATATGAAAAGACTCTTATGGGATTTGAGTATTCGGTAGAGTTTCGGTT
>JZLH01S0034224.1:19879-30285 GCA_001188425.1 Eucidaris tribuloides
ATTCGCATAATATTTATCTGCTCATTTCAATTCTGCTTCCAGGTGGTGATTCTCATTTTGAATAGAAAAAGATTGATGGGCAAACCACTGGTGCAAAGGAGGGCAGGACTGTCCCACTAGCCGTGCGACATCCAATATGACATAGAGATGCTCATAATGCCCTTTTCACATATTACCTATCTAGTTAATAAACAGAATGATAAAAACATTGAATAGGAGGAAATTTGTCAATGTTGGTGATAGTTAATATGTTTACGTATATAGTACTTTTGGAGTCAATGAAATGATATGTAGACATCAACATATTTATCAAGTGAGTTGATACGGGATAATGCTTTTCGGTTATTAGCACTGTGTATACACAAATCTAAAATCACAAATAAGCTAGTATTGATAGAAGATTGCGAATTGAGAGTGACATTTATCATTTAAGTTGAATGGTAGTATGGTAGACAAATAATTATATTGCTGATAGAATAGATAAGACTTATTTATATATAAATAAACCAATCTTTTAGAAAGTATATTTATACTCATTACACTGATAAATGACTGAATTCAAATTATAGATAGACATGTATCAAAGAAATATGAAAAATTTCAACAGGTTATTACACATAGTACACTCAGCCTATAGTAGCTTCCAGTAACACTTCGAGCTAAAGACGATTATACTTCTATATCTTCCACGTTCTTCACGCACCTAGTTCCCCCGAGCCACACAGTTTAACTCTGAAGACAGAAATACTTGAACCGTGAATAGCTTTGAAGTTTAATGGTAGGAACATAGCCGAAGAGGTTCACCCACCTGTTCGCTATATAATTAACGAGGATCATATGTAACTAGATATCGATATGTATCAGTTCGATAATGCAATGACTTGTGTATCATCTATAAGGATATTAAGTGCATAAGACTTACGTAAAGATTTGCACTCACCAATATGTGATTATTAATTAAGAATTATTATGTTTTGCTATCTCTCTCAAATTATTTAATCCGCAGGAATCAGGATAGTATTTCGTATTCTATATTTCCGTTAACGAATGTGAGACACAAGTTATTGTTTATGTGACAGGATACCTTTAAGATAGAACCTGGAGAGTGGTTCATTGGAATTATCAAGCAGATATATGTAATTGAAAGTGATAGAAACGTAACTCAAATCGCGAAAGGGGGTCAATTATAGTAAGTACATTAGGTTGCGTCGTCCACTTTGTATGTGATTCGCTGAGTCAGGAACTGACTCTATTACTTATTTTGTGTATTTCATGAAACACTAACTGCAAGCAAAAAGATAGTGATTTATAAATTAAGAGAGACAGTTGTTTTCTTGTTTTGAGCCGGTAGAAGCAGAATATATGACACCAAGAGAAGACACTGCAGAGGTGGCAACTAGACGAAATCAGAGATGAAGGGTCACATTAGCGGGCAATGGTTGAAGACCATATATAGTTGAGCACCAATTGGATGATGAATAAGAGAGGGTACCATTTGGAGGAGAGTAGAACACCTCTCGCTTGGCAAATATTTCGCTCACTGAGGCATAAGAGCATATGAGAATAAGGCGCTATTATGATAATATTTTTGAGTATATATGAGATACGCATTCATGTGATGCTCTAAGCTTGTATGTTGTGGATACTCACGCATTCGAAGTGGTAATTTAGTTTGGCTGTAAATATTCTGCCTGAAATAAATAAATTAATCTTGAGTTCTAAGTGTAGGGTAAAGTAAAGTTATCAATTATAAAAATAAAGAAGAATCTAATAAATACTCAATAATTAAATCTATTATTAAAGCTTATGAGTTGGTAGTGCAATTAACAATTTTAGTGTTAGATTAGGGGGTGTGGTATTAATTTGCGTTTATGAGAGATATGTAAAGTAAGTTACTCAGTTTACTTAAATGAATTCAGATGCATATGTCACGCTCCGCTAGAAGTCCCAATAAAATATCATATATACCTACTTGTTGGATCCCGCCTGAGATATGCCTAGAATTACTATAATAC
Source organism: Eucidaris tribuloides (assembly GCA_001188425.1). Classification (NCBI taxonomy): domain Eukaryota; kingdom Metazoa; phylum Echinodermata; class Echinoidea; order Cidaroida; family Cidaridae; genus Eucidaris; species Eucidaris tribuloides. Next base: position 21,895 of record JZLH01S0034224.1, read on the forward strand.
ATCACTCATATAATTTTTGAATAACTCTTCGTTCATAAAGATTAGGGTTCAAAGGGTAGTACACTTATCACTTCAAGTTTATCACTTTCTGTCTCGCCTCATAAGTAAAAGATGAACTAATCAGTTTAAAGGAATTGTATAGAATAAAAAGATGCTCTCAGTATGATAAGTAATGCAAAATTGTTTAGAGTATTTATTTTTGAGACGCCAATCGGTGGGTGGAATTTAAGTATTAAAGGTGATGAGTTGTCTTAGTTTTAACTCTGTAATATGATAGAGATCTAGTGCTATGAGAATAATATGTTTGGCACTATAATCGGAAAATAAGCTCCAACTGTTCAATACGAAATACGAACTGCGTGAATAACCATTGGTCGGCACAGCCCCATCAATCTAGATAGAGAACATAATGAACAATAATTGGCCCAATCTAAGCACACTAAGTAACACAGCAGGCAGAAGGGGAAACGTCCATGTGACCTATTTGACCACTTCGATGGGTCTAGCTCAACACTCAAACACACAGTGTAACACATTAATTATGACATATTTGCATTAACAAATGAGTATGTTGAATGCAGTATGCACATAATGTTTTTAGCACTATAATTTGTTCAGCTTAGTACAGTTGTATTCGGAATGTTTAATAATACCCTGCCTTAAAAATCAGAATATAAAAATCAAAAAAATAAATAAAGCGTGTGGCAAACATCTGGAAAATAATCGGTGTAAAAATATTTTTCCGTGTAGCGCCCAGTGATGTTTTACGATCGTCATCCTCGCTGGTTGACTAAAGTTAGTTAAATTTAATTCACAACTAATCTGATCCTCTCTGCAAGTGATGGTTAAAAATCTTGCTGGTAAATACGCAGACATCTTTGCCGATTGTTCCACATTCTAAATTTGTCGAATTCAGGTAAATGGCAAAGAAAACCTTCTGTAATCATTCGCGTAATCGTATCATATGTAATGTGAATAGCAAACACTATAAGTTTAAACAAAATAAAGTTCTTTTGTGTAACTTCAGAAGGCATTATACAGCAATTGGGGCGCTTGTCGGAAAATCAAATGCAGGATAATGAATTAGAATAGTGAAATATCTCTCGGTATGCAATAAAAACCCCCACATTTGCTAATTGAAAAACAAACAAGAAGCTCCATACCATGGGAGGGATCGAAGAGAACTGAGGCTAAGATTTTCATTCTGTGTCTGCTTAAAGCTGTATGATTGACTTTCAACAGCAATGCTCTAGGCCATGCACTTTAATCCTGGTGACATGATTCCGAAATAGGGAAATACCGCACGGCATGGATCCCGTATGGTAGACACATGCTAATGAAACGAGTGGCACCGTTTGACAAACGTGGGGCGAATCCGGCTCCGACAATGCGGTAAATGTGGCTGAAAGAAATGAAATAGAAAGCCTCTTAAATTTGTGACGGCTTCTCAGAATCACTTTTGGAGGCGTGTTTTTTTTTAAGAATCGTAAAGATATATTAAGAACCGTGAGACAGGATTTAGGGTGCTTTCCCGATTCTCAAGTTAACTGCGGTTAAACGCCATGGAATTGCTGGCAGACAAAAGTTTGTTGGCGCATGTAACTTGTGTTTAGAAAAGAAAAGAAGCATACGATTCTTGTGCAGACAATCTGGAATGAAGAAAACGCAGAAAAAAAAAACAACAGAAAATAACATAACACAACAAGCAAAACAAAAACACACAAAAAAATCTAATTTGCGCATGTATTATGGACGCTTATATTCTTCTTTCGAGAATAAAACTGGTCGACGGTAGATTTCTTAACTAGTTCATCGTTTTTGAATCTAATCCGTTCGTAAAGTATAAGTATTGAGGCGAGGCAATGATGAAGAAAGTTTAAAGAGGTATTGCTAACATTTAACGCACAGTTAAAAAAATCTGCAGCTGCATGATTCGCCATGCTCACCATTGTCGTTTGATAAGGTCTAAATGACGCGGCTGAAAAAATGTATTTTTTCAAATAATTATTTAGATGCTTTAAAAAGTAAAATCGTCAGTTGATCCGAATCAGCTGCGCATTTTCCTCCCTAGACCTTACTGTGTGTAACGCGAGGCTATTTAAACTCGCCCCGAGTTTAAATTGTTTTATTCATGCATAACTTGCCTTGGCGTTAACTTTCCAAACTTTTTTTTATTATAGGGTGTTTTATTTGTCCATATGAACAGCTATTATGTGTAGTTCAGATATCAAAATTTGACAATTTTTTTTTAAATTGAAGATTTGATAACTCACATTGATTGTCATATAGGTCTGTATAAATGTCCGAACTTGGCTAAGGAAGGCTCAAAAAGAAAATTTTTCTATAGGGATTGTCTTATTTTGTGTAAAAGACTAATATTCATTTTTAGTTTGTCTGCTGAAGCTGGTGTAAGTTGTCTTTATTCCAGTTTCTACTGTTCAATAATAATGGTATAATTATAGTAGTACAGTGGTCTCCGGATAATGGGGTAACATTTAAAGGGGTACTCCTGATAAACGGGTAAAATTTAGCAAAACATTGCCTATTTTTCTTATTGAAATTTACTCCATATAATGGGGTACTCCTGTTAAATGGGTAAAAAACAGCTTGCAAATGCCTACCCAATTAAGTGGAGACCACTGTAGTAGTTAGTAGTAGTAGAAGGAGGAGGAAGAGGAGTTTGGTGGTAATGATGATGATGCTGATGATGAAAATGATAATGATGATGATGATGATGATGATAATAATAATAATAATAATAATAATAATGATATTTGATGATACATAATTAGGTCTATATGGTTGGACGCTACCATTTAGTACTGGTGTTTAATTGGTGAAGATGCGCAGTCATATAAAAGTATACAACATAATTTGAAGAGTTAAACCACCCCACCCCGTTCCTAAATCTGGGGACCTGTTTACCCCAATGCCTGTTAACATTGTTGCATTTCATGCAACGGAGTCGTCTGTACAACTTCGGAAATATGATTGGTCCACTCGTGTCTCCTGTCAGATCAATCAAGATCCTAGCATCTGTCTGCTGACTTCTGCAAAAAAACACCCTGGAGAGAATTATCGCGTAGCAAAGGGCAAAACCGATTTTCAAGTTCGACTAACCCATATAATTTCCCCACATGTTGGCCTGTAAAGATGTAAAGTTTGCTTGCTTAGCTTTTTAAAGTACAATCTTCTTGTTTGTGTTTATAAGTCTTTTTTCAAAGGTATTTTGGTATCACAGTGACGAATTCGCGGTGATGGAACGCCGCGGCGTTCAGTATCTGCATGGTGGAAAATCAAAATCGTAATTTGATTTGTTTCAACTTGTTTGCAAACAACTGTTCTGTAATTGTATCGTTTCCATCTCTCGGAATTGCCAATTTACTCCTGGATGGTATCAAATTAGGTTCAATTGTAGGCATCCGCTTGCTGTTGGGTTCTCAAATAGTTTGTCAATCTTGCGTGAGTTTGAAAAGAAACAGACTAAATTTGATCAAAGCCTTCGGAGTGAAATAGTTTGACTATCGCACATTGAGACGTCACTGCGTGATTAGCATCATCAAAATTTAAAAGCTTACCTGACAAAAATGTGTGTTTCCCCTTGTTTCAGCGTTACACTTTGACTTCTGGACTAACTAACTCCTAACTAACTCACTAACTCACTATCTAACTACCTAACTGACTGACTGACTATCTACTACCTAACTAACTTCTAACTAAATAACTAACTCATTAACTAACTTACTAGGAGATTAATTGTTTAAATATCTCTGTCTTAAATTTATGTACCTGGTGAGTTTTCTTAATATAGTTAAAGTGATAGGCTAACATTGTGGAGCTTCAATTTAAAAAAAAAATCAAACTTTGATATCTGAGCTACAGAGTAGTGTTCAAATGGACAAATAAACACCCTAGAATACAAAGGTTTGGAAAGTTATGCTCTGCTCCGGTGGATGATAAAATAGCCTAGATCTACACACAGTAAGTCTATGGGAGGAAATGGGCAGGTGAAACCGGTCAATTGAATGGTTGTAGATTTTCACTTTTTTAAAGCACTAAATCATTTTGAAATACAATTTTTTCAGGGCTTCATTTTTAGACTTTACCAAAGACATTTAGAGCGTGGAGGATTATGTAGCTCACATTTTTTTTTAACTGTGGTAAATACCCAGTGGCTTTAACCTTGAAGTGAATCATTATGATCAGTGTCGACACGACGTTACTCTAAAATAGATTTTGAAATATTCAGAATTCAGCAAAAGGAAGTGTTAACGATGCTCTGAAATATTTAAAACATGCAACAACCAAACAACAGCAGCAATAACAAAAACGCACCCATTTACCACACCTCCCGCAAAAAAAAAGACAAGAAGAAGAAAACTTACCGACACTTAAAACACTCTTTCAGCCTGCACCTGCCGGCACTTAAGCACTGCATGAATACGGGATTTATGATTCAACCGTGTAAGGCAACTTTACTCTACTGTTTTGGCTAGCCATGCCACTGGCACGTGCCTTGATAAACGAGGTGCTAACAAATAAATAAATGTGATTGGTTAAAAGTCACCTTTAGGATCGCCCACCTCGACAAAATAGGTGTCCAACGGTGTGTATAAAAAAGATTGACAGCTGATCGTCCTACACGTGTAAATAGCTTTGTATTTCTCCGCATTTTGTCTATTCATTATTTTGTTTGTCGTTTTTTTCTTTTCCTCTTTTTTATATTCTTTTTTCTTTCATTTTGATTTCTTTCATTCATTTATTCATTCTTTCATTCATTTATTCATTCATTTATTCATTCATGCCTCTGACCCCCTTTCTCTTTTTCTTGATTACTTCATCCCTTTGTTCGTTTTTCTTAATTTCTTTGTTTCTCCGTTTCTTGTTTTGTTTATTAGTTTCTTTCTTTTTGTTTTCCTTCTTTCTGATTCTGTCTGTCTTTCATTTTCAATTTTTCATTCTGCATGTCTTTATTTCCCTCTAAGGTTTTCTTTCTTTCATTATATCTTTGGTTTTTTTATACATTTATTCATTTGTTCATTTATTTATTCTGTTTTTTTTCCATTCTCTTTTCTTACTTCTTTATTTGTTTGTCTTCTCTTTCCCTTTTCTTCTTCCATGTTCTCTCTTGTTTGATACCATCTTTCTTTACACCTCTGGTTTACCAGTTGTTTTTTTGTCAGATTCGGTTTAATGGCCCATAGATCGATGATGACATAAAATATCGAAATTCTGTTGGCACGAAAGTCGTAATCTGACAACTTGTGATTTTGTGAGCTCATAGAGAAACATAACTGTTTCAGCTGGTAAATTGGTATGAAAATTGTTTGTGCTCTAAGACTTTGCATCTGTAATCCTTTGGTTTACTGTTGATTTATTTAACTATTGAATCTGACTTTTGCACCCCAACCGACCCTACGTACCCTGTAAGAGACGATTTGATTTCGCTATAACGCGCATTTTCCATGAACCTCAGAGGCTCAGCCCAAGACATCTCGTACTTGGTCCCCAACGGACGTAGACCAACTTGAAGGCGTGACAGTACATTGATAACGTAAGAGTAGAGCAATTGGGTGCAAGTTGATGTGTTTGAATGGGTAGTCTAACGTTGGAACTAGTCTTCCTACACAAATGCTCATCAATCCTCTGTTCATTTTGGTTGACATTGAATACAAAATAGTAGTCTAATAAAGATCGTCCTACTCAACCGAATTCTAATGCGTGGGGCAGGTGTTGGTTTATGAAGTATAAGTTAGCTGACGAGTGAATGAATGATAAGGATGACAATATTTTCAACAGCTAACTTTTAAGGAGGATTTTCAACGTTTTCAGTATTTGTCTGAGAGAGTGGTGGTGATTGATCACTCCTTCAAAAGAAAAGAGAAGAGGTTAGCACAGTAAAACCCTTCTTGTGCCAAGAAAATCGCTTACAGGATAGATCTACAATCCCCAACCAGTGCTAAGAAAACCGAGAATATAAATACCTTCCTCCTTTATACAGTTACGGTCGGTAAATCAACGCCATATGAAAGCGGGTGTCTTTAATGAGGTCATATTGTGCAATGCAATTGCTGCTTACTCACGCTGCGCGTAAGACCCCTACGTCTGTCGGGGGAAAAGTAGGTCAAACCTTTGAGCGCTATAGGTGTCGTCAAAGTGAGACTCCTGGAAACAGTCATATGCAGCTATCGCGATAGGCTCTGGATTTGACGTACTTTCTTTTTGAGCAAGCATCGTAAATTTTTGTAATAAAGAATTCGGTATTGCTGAATTTGCTATTACTTTTGACGCGTTGACTTTCGTTTCACAGTGTCCAAACCTTCCCATCCATCAAAATTCGGCATATCTTGATATATTCGTGTTAGCAGATGATACGAATAAGAAATAAGAAATAGGTTCAAGCTATGTGCAAATAGTGAGGACAATTGTATCAATTTTGAAAGGTGTAAAAGTAATTACACATATCCACACACACACGTACGCACACATGTACGTACAGTCATAAACACACGGGAACACACATTAGTAATAGAAAAAAAATAATAACAAGAATATCCTGAGCATTTTTCTTCTTGACAGCGCGTTTTGTACCATACAAGAAGGGGAAGAAGAAAAAAAGCTACAAAAAGAAGAAGAAGATGAAGAAGAAGAAGAAGAAGAAGAAGAAGATGAAGAAGAAGAAGATGATAATGGTGAAGAAAATGAAGAAGAAGAATATACATGGCATCCAAAGGGTTTACCACCAAAAATAAAAAAATGAATTAATAAAAATGTGACCTTGTCGTCATCGCTCAAACCAAACACCACTACAGATACCACTATCCTCTCCATCATCTTTGTTGCCACCCCTAGATCAACTTCTTCCTTCCTCCTACCCTCCTGGAATAAATCCAGTACAAAACGACAAGTTTGAAATACGGATGCCTAATAGAGTATCAATGAATGAAATATTGCGATGATGTTGACATGCAGGCGGCTCGTTTGAATGGTTGATAAATCAGCATGGTCGCCGCAGTGATTTCCAAGTTAAAGTGGCCGTGAAAATCCCTTTAAACTAGCAAGAGATGGAGAAACAACAACAAAACGTCCCTGTCACCCACATTATCGATTTCAGGGAATAGATCAAACGATCCACCGCTGTTATTCCTGGTAGACCTATTGATTAAATTACGAAAATTTTACCATAATCGCAGGAACAAACATCAGCATGATATCACTTGTGTTTGTTTGAAGCATAATAATTATTGTGACTGATGTACGCCATAATATACTTGAGGGAAATGAAATGTCAGCACGAATCATCAACAACGACAAAACAGAGAAAACGAATCCACGTTTGCGTGAAAAGTACGAACACAATGTTTATGGTACACATTGTGGTCGTGTAAGAATCACAAATTAACTCAGAGACAGCTTTTAAATGAGCGATGATGACATGGAGTAGAATCCCAGATGGATATTTTGGAGTCAAATGAACTTTCGGAATATGCTCTTCCAAGAAAATATGGGTGAATTGAATCGCTTCGTATGATATCACCGCAGACAGAAGAAACCATTACATAATTAACCAGACATCGCTGATATCACACCCATTGCCACCACTAAAAACTTTCTTTCGATTTATAACAGTTATAGAAGATACTCCCACCGCCTCCTTCTTAAACAGCACTTAGTCCGCATTCATACAAAGCGTACGCAGATTTTTCCAAGGGCAAGTAGCGGTGTTTTTTCGCGGCCAAATCCTAGTTCCACATTTTTCCCGGTCACGCCAGCCGCCGAAAACTCGCTCAGCGGGGGGCGCGGGGGGGGGAAGCGGGAGGGGTACCAATTATTTCCCCCCTCCCAAAATCCAAGGCTCCAAATTTTTCAGGCACGCCCAGTCGCCGAAAACTCGCCCCTCAGCAACGGGGAGGGGGGGGGGGGGGCGGGTGTGATTTGAAATTTTTTTCCCCAAATCCAAGGAGTCTCCAAATATTTTCCTTCACGCCACGCCGCAAAACTCGCTAGTCGCGGGGGGGGGGGAGCTGACGACAAATTCTTTCCCCAAATCCTTGGTCCAAAATCTTCTCCCGTTTACGCCGAAAATGCCGCTCAGGGGCGAGGGGGGGGGGTTCCGGTGTAGTGACGAAGCATTTTCTTTTCCCGCCAAAATCCAAGGTCCAACACTTTTTCCCGTGGCGGGGGGGGGGTGTCATTGAAAATTATTTTTTCCAAAATCCCTTAAAAATCATTATTTCTCATTTTCAAACACCCCTCTTTTCACGAAAGAAGGGTGGCGTGATTTCGGGTGAACAAGGGAGGTGGTTGTGGGGGTTTAACACCCCCTTCGGCTAAAGGGGGGTGTCTTGAACACCCAACACACCCCTCCCCCCCTGCGTACGCTGTATGTGC
>JZLH01S0034236.1:518-10716 GCA_001188425.1 Eucidaris tribuloides
ACACACACACACACACACACACACACACACACACACACACACACACACACACACACACACACACACACACACACACACACACACCACCACACACTACTATACACACATACACACACTACTACACACACACACACACACACACACACACACACACACACACACACACACACACACACACACACACACACACACACACGGACATACGCACATACGTCATCACACAAAAAAATGTTGCTCTATACATGTCTAAACAGCCGTGAAAAGGAAGAGAAACCCATACATAGTTGGTGTTTTAATGGGATATTAGAGCACCGATGGCAGGGGAAATAAAATTGCAGAGGCAATTTTAGTCACGATAACAGCAAGCACGCATTTTTATCTCCCTTTTGCAATGAGAAAGTTTGGAAATTTATGCTGCCACTGGCAAGATATGAATGAATAAATAATTAGTACTCGGGGCGAGTAAAAAATAGCCTAGATCCACACACAGTAAGTCTATGGGAGGAAATGGGCAGGTGAATCCAGTCAACTTACGATTTTCACTAAATAATCATTTTGAAATGCAATTTTTTCAGGGCTTCATTTTTAGACCTTATCATCAAAAACACTTGGAGTGTGGAGGATTATGTAGCTCACATTTTTTTTAACTGTGGTAAATGTTAGCCAGTGGCTTTAGATATAAGACGTTTAAACAGAATACAAGTACAGAATACAAGTACAGACTATATTAGAAGTACTGTTGTGCATAAAACGACATGTAAGATTAGATAGCTTCATAATTATATCAGAGGGGGATGTTGGATTATTCAGAATACTATTAGATGTGTATCAAGTGTTGTCATATCCGCTTAAATTTAATTCATTAGCTTGAAATGTCGAATGTTTCTCGAATTCTACTTAACTAAATAATATACAAGTTAATTAAGAGTTTATCAATTATTTCGTCTGTCTGTGTCGTGTAACTACGTATTCACGCAAACACGAAGAGTATTTGGAAGTTTATTAATAGTATTACACCAAGTCAAATCCACTTAATTATTGTATTCTAACGTTTGTCAAAACTCATTGACAAAAAATATGGGATGTAAATTAAAAATAAGACTGGACTGCTTGAGGCAGTTCAAATCACTGACATGATACTTCCGTGACGCATTTTTATATCGATTTATCGCTGTTCTGTCCTATTTTTTAATGTCAGCCCATTTGACGATAATCTAAAGTGAAACATGTTGTATATAATGGTTCACCGAAAAATGATAAGGGTCATAATAATCTATCTGACCAGCATCGACGGTGTTTATTACGTAGGTGGGTGCGGAAATATACATAATTCGACCTGCCACTGACAGTACGGGACAACATCAATGAATTCCCTTCAACGGCGTCAAAGCACGTGGACTGGTAATGTCGGTGGGCGGGATTTAACATAATGGAGGCGTGGTCTATATGACCACGAATAAATTGTATTACTGAATTATTCATGATGACATATTACGCGTGTTTGTGTGTCTCGGGTATTCAATTAGGCGGGCGCGCACCGCAAGGGAAAGGTCTATCATCATTGGGGCTCACTTCATCACCATATTTAGGTACCCAAACATATCATACCACGCATTTACATCAGAAACAAATACCCGATCCGTTTTGGGATGAAGTCGTTTAGCATTTCGGTTTAGAATCATAGCATCACAGGTGGGTGTGTCCATGTAGGCTGTAGCCTGTACGTATGATCGTGGTATGATGAGGGAAGACCCCTATGAAAACGGTACCAGGTAGCTCGTTAAAATAAACATCCCCGTTGAAATCATACATCGACGCGCTGACGAAAACTCCGTTCAGTTTATCCCGTCTAGTCGGTGTCGATTCTCTGTAGACTCTTGCTCTAACAAGTACTACGTCACCGAACAGTGATTTCATCAGACCGCCGGCATCGTTTCAATACCGCCATCGCTACTCGATTTTTATTCACCAATATCAATTTTGCATGTCGGTATCATCTTGACCATCGTCCGCTGAATCACTCACAACTATCTTATCTAATATCAACAAGTTTGCTATGGATCACAAAGGTTAGAGTCATATCCAGAAATGTTATCAACGAAAGCGTGACCACGCCTTCGTATCCACTGCCGACACAACCACGTGATGAACTGAATACCACGATGAGCTTATACCGTTTATTTAGTGCAATATTGATAATGTACGCGGTTTACCGGAAGTGACGTCACAGGAGTGTTACCGAAGTGAGATCGCCGCGTTATGTTGTAACGGGTCCCTGGACGAGTGCCGATACGGACTGGCCAATCAGACGGCGTCTTTTTCAACCCGATATCAACTTGCAACCATGGCGACGTGAACGCATCAAATCATTAGAGGTCCCACGCTGGAGTACTCGTAGTTTGGGATAGGGATGCCGTACGAACGAGAGGGGAAAATCTGTTTGTCAGAAATTCGACGCAAACTCGTGTACTACATCTTGTGATTGTTGTCAGTTGGCGCGGAGGATGTGTGCAGACGACAGGATCTCATTTATCGTCTGCTCAAACCGTTGTTTCTGAATTAAAGGGTACACACTTTTTAGCAGCTGCTTGCGACGCCGATTTCACTTCATTGATCACTCGGCCATGCATTCTCCTTCGCTTAAAACAGAAAGGGTCGTGGAAATGGATCCTCGAACCACTAACTTGGTAAAAATTCCCTCTTGTAGGAACAATGGGAGTACTCGAATCAAAAACGTAAATGTGATTCGCGTTATTAGTCTGTTCTGTTTCACCACGTGGTTGAGTTTGCCGTTCTCGGAGGCTATGACTTGCGCAGAAGCCAGAGAAACCTGCGTTCGAAACGAAGGTTTAAACTGCGAACAAAAGTACATCCCAACAATTCTAAACACACTGCAGGCCTGTTCTGCTTTATTACAGGAACAAACGGAAACGTGTTCGGAAGCGTGCAACTCTGCTGTGGAAATGATCGTTGAAAGAAATATGAACGACCTTTTTACCTGTGATTGTAGCGATATTGGTATCTCTATATTTACAGAGAGCAATTGTCGAAGTATCCAGGAGCGTCTGACCGTCTGTTCAAACTTTCCTACCGCCGAATCTACGGCCCGAGTTACACCAACGGAGCGACTTCGAAATCCACTGTGCGGAGAGGTGAGGGCGGAGTGCATCGATGTAGACTCATGTCAAGCCGCTTTGGATGTGGTTCTCGTAAACTGCGATTTGGCGTCGATTGAGGCCAACACGTGTGGGATGCCGTGTGTGCGGGCTCTTGAGAAACTCGAGGCAGAAGTTACGTCCAGAGCTCTGTGGTCTTGTGAATGTGGGGACAGTTCCAACTCGACATGGTGTCGACCCTTTGGTGAAGAGTTTAAACAAGCGTGTCTACAAACGGAGCGACTCCACGTAACGTATAGTCCCGCATCATCATCCAGCAATCCCCAACCATTATCGCTGGTTACTCCCAGTAGTGGTAACACCAATGATGGTGGTGGAAACAGGGGGTCAACAGGTCCTAGGTTATTCCTTCCTATGTGCTGGGTTCTTTTCGTCTTGGCGCTTATTTTGCCGAGATATAGTCATCGTTTCCTTTCACTTTAATCATTTCAAATACGTGAATACGTTATTACAGCTAAGCCTATAATGCTAGTGATAATGCACCCTAACTAAAATGTTCTACCTGGCATAAAGTGTATGGATTGCTAGTAAATGATATACTGTACTATTCGCTATCGCTCATTCTAAATGGTTTGACCTTCTAATGTTTAGACAAGAAAGATGGTTAGCTCCTTCTTTAACGTCAAAATCAAATTGTCATCAAATTGCTAGATGAATGTGATATTGTACGAAGGTAGGCCTACACAAGTAGTAAAAACTTAAGCAAAAAAAAAACCTTCGAAATAGAGTTGGTATGATAGTTCATGTATATTAATACGTTTTCACCAATTTAAAATATATTGTATTATAGTAGCTTTAATACTAGAAATTCACAGGTATACACAAATTTGTTTACCCGTTTGTAGAGATCTAAGTAGATCTGCATATTAAGATATGTGAATGTATGACAGAACGTAAAGTGCTTTGTCCTCCTGTAATAACCTGCTAGTCGGTGCTTCAAACATTTTCATCTCAGTTAGATGATGACATAGCAGCGCTCATCTTCCCACGAGGTTTGCGAACAATACCAGCCCCTCTCCGTTAATTGTGTACACGTGCTTCAGAACGTCCGCGTGCTTTCTACCCGTAAGTGTTGCCGTTTCAACGTAGCATTTGGAAATGCGTTGCTGATAAAAACCACGTTGTGTGCAGCGACGCACAACAACTGCAATTGACGGAATAAACTGCAATTGCGACGAATGAAGCTCGTATACACCATTATTTTTTCTTCAAATCTTAATTTCCTACAGTGTATCTTAAAAAAAAATGTAAATTGGACATTTTAATTTTGTATTGGGGTATGGTATTTTCATCTCTGTACATAACACTATTTTGTAATGACTTTTTGGTCTTCTTTTGGACATTTTTTATCATCTATGTATGAAATCTATCAAGTTATATTGTACAGACTCGCGCGTCGCAACATTGCAACATGCATTATAATTATATCAGGCAACATCGTGTATATATCTTTCATTACTACATTCGAAAGGGGATTGTGTGGTATTTTGTGAAAATTCACTGGTATACAAATGACAAAAATGATTGTCTAACAAAATCTATTTTGTCATACGTTAGACAAATGTCAAGATTTGCTTGTCGTACATACTATTTTAGTACGTAGAAGTCTTCTATTTGTCTCATCACGAATTTAGACTGGTAATTTTCTTTGCAACACAGAACAAAGTTTAGCAAGGAGTCACGTATTTCGTTAAAACGTTTTAAACTACGAAGTGTAAGATCTAGGGTATAACTTAAAGCTTGAATATTGGACCTATTTGACTACATGTAAGTAATATGCGGGATTAACGCAAGCACAATGAGATTAACAGCTGCTGCTCGAAATATTTACTAAGAAATTTTCCTTGCCTACTACGGTTTCATAATTATCCACGATACTTAATTAATAATGTCAACAACAGACGGCCTGTACCTGTGCGATCATTTAGGAAATGTCAAGCAAGTTTTTGGCGGTAATAATAACACGCTTTTAAAAATCTGTCAGCATTGATGATTTTGAATATATGGTCAAATAACTTATCAGCGTTAGGTATTTTTTTTGAATAAGATCGGAATTACTTCATTTAAGTCAGATTTTTTCAAATATTGATTTTTTTCATAATACTGATTTTTAAAAAAATTTTATTTCAATAATCAACCGAACTTTTGCCACCATTATTGTTCAAATGGATTGATTGAAAATTTGAATCGATCCACCAGTTCAAACACTCAAGCCTTCGATTTTGCAATATAAAAAAATATCAAATCTTGTTGTTTCTACCATTTTTGTATTATGACTAATCTTTTAACCCGTTGAAGACAAAAAAATCAAGACACGAGATATCTCGTCGCGAGGTCTATGGGGAATACATGTAAAAGCAAACTCAAACCGTCTTCAGTGGGTTAACATTTCTTTGTTTTTCCACAACCTTTCAACTTATACACTTTACAGATAGCTTTGACGCACTGCATAAAATAAGGCTTAAATTAAACACCCTAAGGTATTGAGATATGGTGCCTGATATTACTGTTAACATTAGAATAATTTAAAAAATAAGAGTATCTTTAACATCAAAAAAGAGTATTCAGAATTAACACCTTACCTACATAAAACACTGTGTGTTAAAGTTAGTTAATGTCTCAGTAACCCTTTATTATTGTCACTCACCTTTACAACCTACACAGTATAATCAAAATAAAACAATCTGTATGAATTTTATACAACATGGCTTAATTTATGATCTGATCAGGTATTGTTTAAAATTTAAACAGCAATGTTTAAAATTGTTAACCGTAAATATTAAAATTGAATCTTGCTGTTTAAAACCTTAAACTCTAATGATTAAACAATACCTGATCAGTTCATGCAGGAAACCAGGTTGTATATTTTTACAGCAGTTTTATTGTGTAAAGGTCAGTTATCGACACAAATTCCACTGTAAATATTTTAAGACAAACGAGAAATATACTCAAATACAGGCACATACACATGAGGAATGATATTCCCTTCTAAAATGGCATATTGTATTGGATTTACGAGAAAAAGAAAACGCCAGTAGTATTTTTAAGCTCATAACGAAAGTTGTTTAAGTTTATATTGTTGGGGAAATATGAGGTGTATATTTTTACAGAAAACGGTTTTGTTCATGGTTTTGACTGGGAATCTTAATCTTATTTACTTGAAAAGTCCATAGAGAAAGTACTGTATTGTATATATACAGTCTCCTCCCATCCGAAATGGAAATGAAGTGGTCGATATTCTTTTCAATTATTAGAAAGTTATAGTTTTAATATGATTATGTTGTTTATGCAGCTTTTATTGGATTTGCCAAGTGAAGGACAACTTGGCTATAAATTGGCCACTTCACTTGAAAGTCATTTGAAGACAAATTTGACATTTATTACGTAATTCATCAAATTAAGACGATCACTGCAGCACTATATTTACGGGGGTGATTAACATTACAAGACCAGGTGTATGAAAGATGAGAAAAATGCTGAAAAAAAATGTTCAGGGTATATCATGCAGATTTAATTGTTCAGTGTCTTTCAAAATGTACTATGATTTATCATTAATTTTGAATATTAATCTTCTAACATCTAATTAAAGTTGGATTAAAAAAACGACAGATCGTCGGTATAGAACCAGATGGGCGTTAACGCAGAACCTGTTGAGAACCAGAAGGGCGCTATCACTGTAGAAAGTCACTAACGTTAACGCCCTTCTGGTTCTCAACAGGTTCTGCGTTAACGCCCTTCTGGTTCTATACCGACGAGATATTTTATTTTTTCGATATTCATTATGGGAGTACAAGTGTATTACATCGTGGGCTGTAATTTCATTGAATGGTAGATTCAAATCAATAATTACTTCATTTACTGTCAAAATAAACAGAATCAACGTGAAGAGGTGATAGCAGATAAACAGATATATCTATACAAATACAAATATATCGCAATGCCTCAGAATTAAATATTTAAGGAATATGCATTATTTATTCAATCAAGCCGAACCTCGACCTATACATATAATTACGCCAAGGAAGGAGTTATTATCCACTATAAAATCAAGTCAGATGTGTACTGATTGTATCCTATCTTACATTTTGGTATATATGTCCAACATTAACCCCCTTTTCACGATATCTTCAATTTCATTCACCGCCGACAAAAAAGTCCATGTTGATTCAAACCGTTCAAAATGGGACCTCGAACCTTCGTGTGCATGCTGCTTGTGGTTTAATCATTGTATACAATCCACAGTTCCATGTTTATACGAATATTCCTGGCGGTCTCGTGACTCATCAATATGCGATGATTGCTTACATGAATTAATATACAAACGACACTACTGGGATCTCCCTTTAACCCTTTGCACGCCTCGTGATTTTTTCACAAAAACAAAATGTAGATTTTCTCTATTCAATTCGTATAACGATACATACAGCGGCTGCGTGACGTAATCACTGATGGTTGTTCTACAATTCACACAGGTAGATGTGTTGTCTGTCTATAGACAACCAGGTAGAACCGGGGTTAAAGAAAGGAAAATACATGTTTCGATCGTCTAGTGTAATAGTATAAGTTCAACTAACGTCGCACATGATAGGAAAAGGGTGAGAGATCATTATATCGCAGAAACAAAATGTAAATTTTCTCTATTCAGTTTGTATAATGATACATACAACGGTTGCATGACGTCATCACTGATGATTGTTAATCCACATTTCACACAGATAGATCTGTTGTCAACTAAGTAGAACCAGGATTATAGAACAAAAAATAAATGTTTCGATGCCTATCGATGTTTATAGTATATTTGCAATAAACATGGCACATGACAGGAGAAGGGTGAGAGAAAATCGGGTTTAACATGGTAAAATGATAGCTTGTTATTTTGTTAACCTGTTGGCTACGGGAACCAGATATAACGTGTTAACTCTATGGGAATAACAGAATCTTGGAGGCAATGGGTTAATCGAAAGTGGCATATGCTGGGTTAATATCTGCCCGCTCGTTAGATCTCAAGAGAGTTATTATAAATTATGTTTGTTAATAAATTGCCACGAAGACACGGAATTGTGTTCTACAACCTTTCATAGAAGACGCAACCCCTCCAACGAGAGAAATAGCATGCAGTAAACAAATGTTATTATCAAGTTCCCATCACACGCGTTTCCTTTAATCCACCCTTATTTTCCAATTTCTAACGTGGCTGTGTCAGGAACCCAATGTTAATCATAAGGTCAATTCATATATCAATATGGTTATGCCATGAAATCGAATGCACAATTCTTAGAAACAATTATAATCAGTTGTGAAGCCAACGTTATGGTAATATACGCTTCATTATGTTAACATATTCACTACTATCAAGGTAAAATCAATTATCGTCGCATACGAACGAAACGTTTACATTTTCATGCAATTATTATAGTCTGATCATTATTGCTACTTTTCCGTTGTCAGTATCAGTAGTAGCAATGGCAGTCCAAGTACTCTCATGATTACAGTATATATCTACATCTCTTCAATATTATCACCGCGAAAGTACCGTACCGATTGTAAATCAATGCACAGCCTCGAAAAACCTCTAACCGCACACGTTATAATAAACTTTGTGACACAACCTTAATCACATGGCCTTCGCGAGATTTGCACACACTTATCGAAACAATACAACACGATTTGGTTGTTGAGGCTGCTATGCACTTGTCACAGAAAGTATATTATTGTTTTCATATTTTTTTCGTAATTACATTTTTTCCTTATTTGAAGTATTCATGAACAATTAATGGAGCTGTTCAATACGTCAGTAAACCGCAGCCGGTGAAGTAGAAGTGTGGTTTTAAGGGTGGAGTAGACATGGTAGAGGAGGACTTATACACAGGCGCCAAACGGTATTTGTGATTTCGGAACAATTGTACCAACGCAAATTATTTCATAATATTTCATCAGAGTGAGTTAAAACCTTGAAATCAATTTCATTTTTCATGCAAACACTATAATTTGAATACAAAATAGAGACCGAAAACTTAAAATGTTAAATTCCTACCACCAAACGTGCGCACACCTAAAACGCCACTGGCGTGTTAATGTTCGACATGGTAGCACACCGTGCGTATGAATTCAGATGAATCATGTTATTTCCCTTTGCATTGCCCCCAAAGCGCTGATCTCAGTTAGTCGCCGTTGTGAATTAATGACTCATACAGTGTGTGTTCAGCAAATTTTCCTTGGTGGTGAACGTAGTGAACCAGCGAAATTATGGTAAAAATAGGGACAGGGCTTTTGGGCGAAAATCATCGATTCTGGTTAATTTGCTGCTTTGTGCGACACGGCAGGGGAGCTGTAGAACATACAATCGATGGAATTACTGTTAGTAGCCACACAACAACCCGTGTCTGTCACCCTCTTGTACATACACTGCACGCACGCACACACACAGACACACACGCACACAAACAAACAAACACACAAATACACATAAACCACACGCCCCTATACACAGACACAGGCATAGACACAAACACACAAACACGCAAACCCAAACTAACATACATCCGCACGCACTCACATAGTAGACACATATAGGCTACGTACGTGAACTTACATACAAAATTGTACAGTACCACACACACACACACACACACACACACACACACACACACACACACACACACACAACAACAATAACTACACATCNCACACACACACACACACACACACACACACACANACACAGACACACACAGAGACTCAGACACAGACACACAGAAACACAGACACACACACACACACACACACACACACACACACACACACACACACACACACACACAGACAAACATAAATTCACATGCTCACACACAGACACAGACACAGACACACACAGAGACACAGACACACACAGAGACTCAGACACAGACACACAGAAACACAGACACACACAGAAACACAAACACACACATACATACACACACACACACACACACACACACACACACACACACACACATACACATACACACACACACACATAT
>JZLH01S0034256.1:6486-19716 GCA_001188425.1 Eucidaris tribuloides
ACACATGGGGATAGCTCACGAAATTACAGCGGTTCCATGACATTTGCTCCGGCGACAATTGCTCCTACGATTATTTAATGCACTAACCATGACCTAAACCCTAACCCTAACCCTAACCTTAACCCTTACCCTATTCTGAACTAGAAACCCAATGGCAATATATAACCCTAACTCTTTGTCTTCTGAGATATTGCCACCGGAGCAATTGTCGCCGGAGCAAATGTCGGGTCACCATTAAAGCAAACACTCATTCACGCCAATGCAGAAAAAAATAGCCCCTTATTTAAGGACTGTGCTTGAATAAAATCGTAACTAACATCTACGTATAGTAAGAACGTAAAATATGAAAGAAATTACTTACCCCTAATATGGCAAGCCCTATCTCCAAAAACCCGACTTTTCGGTGATTATTCCGGGGGGGGGGGCACTTAGTATAATTGTGTGATACATATGTGCCGCGGTTGAGACCCCCATTTTCAGCCCAAATTTCCGTTCCAGAGCATCTCAATTTCAGAAGTCACAGAAAAATTTTGATTTTTCCCGTTCCGCAGAGACCCCCAAATTTGCCGTTTCGCTTCTAATTTTTCGCTTGGCCGCGGCGCGGCCGAGCCAGAGCATTGCCTTTTCAGCACGGCGCGCCATGCAACGCCGCGATGCAGTTCCAGAGCATAGCATTTTGAGGTTTTCTGAAGCCTTAGCTCAGAGACCCTCATTTTTCGCTCAAGCCCGTTCCAGAGCCCCCGATTTTCGATTTCCATGCGGCACATTTGTAAGTCGAGTGCCCCCCACGGGGTGATTATTTCCACGGTGTTCCCTGTTGTCTTTGTGAAGGTATGAAAATTTTTAACCTCTATGCTGCACCCATCATCGATGTTCATTGTTACACATACGGCGTAGCCACAATATTTGCCGGGGTACCAGCGAATGAAATTTGCTATCTGTCAATCAGAATGTGTTGACATCCCTTGAATGTAACTTCTCTAGTTTTATTATTATGTATGTTACTTTCCAAAAGATATTGTCTAAATTATTCTGGTAAAAATAATATTACACGATTTTTGTTCTATGAATAATGGTTCCAAAAATCTGGCACCTATATTTTTTTTAACTCAAAACCTAAACTAGCTGTCTCAAACCAAATATTCATGTCTGGCCTAAATCACGAGGATATAATACTCATTAAAGGTGAAGTTATTGCATATTGTAGGCCTACTCAGAAATGCAATTTTGGCCAGAAGAATTGCACACAAAGTCAAGGCACCACTCTCGTGAGGGGGGGGGGGGTAGTGTCATTACAAGGTGTACACCATGCACGTGTATGGAATGTCAAAATGGACCCTAAATAAGTAATTATGTGTCGATCTCAGAATACCCTAAACAAGTATTCAATTTCAAGTCTGAAGATACCCTTTTAAAGAGATTTTGCCCCCGAAATGGCAAAAGAGCCCCCGTAAATTGCCATAGGGTTCAATAGAAATATAAGAAACAAGAAAAGTAGCCCCCGATAAGAAAATTTTACTTTTTTTCCCCCTAATCATGCTATAATGTAAATTGTAAAATATAGTCCCTCCCCCCAAGATTTTTCAATAATTAATTTAAAAAAACTAAAGACTTTTAGAATCTGTTATTGGTGTGTAACCCGTATGTTACAGCCCGAGTCCATACATGTAAATAAAGAAAATCACACTGTAGATTAAATTTTTACAAAATAATCTTGCAACAAACTTTATTAGCTTGTTATCTATTTCCAAATAATACAAATCATTGACAAAATAAACAATATAATTCTTATAATATAATATTAATATCTAAATAAACAAACTATGCCGGCTTTAATCTTTAAACTAAATAAACAGTTCTCGCGAAAGAGCTCAAAATAGCACGCACACCATCAGCAGCGACGTCGTCAATTCTGCGATAAAGTATCCCAGCGTCTTAGCTGTAAACGGTTTTGAAGACCAATTCGTCGAACGTCAATCCAGTGAATAGAGCCACACATCAATAGGGCCTAATTAAAAGAGTGTATGAAAGTAATCAACTATTAACAGGCTAGCTCTAACTGCTAAGTTAAAATAATCATATTCTAAAATACACTTAAAACTTATAAATCCTATCATATGAAACAATCAACTCCATATAATTGCAATATACAGTAGTTAACTGTCAACGGGTACATGCCCGAATATAAATGTCATCTAACTTATCATAAACGTATACTAAATAAGTTAGTAAATACCACAAATATAAATGCATGCAACATGTGCACTTTCTGTTCAGTAAACTATTCATCAATGCCATTACATGAGCATATGTGGAATCACCGCCCCAAATAGATGCTCTGTCTATTTGCTTGACCTGAACGAATCCACTTGATTTGCATCAACTAAAGCAACATGACTTTTCTCTTGAAAGTCTCGCAATTCGTAACTTTAAACATGTGCTCCACGCGCAGCAGAACTACACTGAACAGTAATAACACATTTAGGGACAGTGATTTTCCGTTTTACCGGTAAATGAAACGGAAAATCCGTTTCGTTCTTATACTTTTCATGTAAAAAATCATGGAATTCACCTTTGCAAAACGGAATTCATGTTTTTGCTGCGTACAATTTCTATGACAAAACAGAATTTCCATTTTTAGATCAAGTTAAAACGGAATTTCAGGTTTTCAGAAATGGAAAAGACCATTTTTTGAAACGGAAAATCACTGTCTCTACACATTCACGTATATGTTAGTAATGTAAAACACTTAAAGTATTTGTAAACTCTCTCAATTACTTTATCAGCAAATAATCACTTTTACTGATGAAATATCAAACAATCGTATACTTCAATTCTTTGAAGTCTAGTAAGTGTTCTGTAGTGAGCAGTCCAAAATAAAATCAGCTTTCATCAACTGAGTTCAACAATCAGTCAAATAATAATAAGCTTCTTTATAATTTCAAGACATATTCTTAAGCCTCAAGTGAATGCAGTACTATAACAATGAACATTCAAGTTCATAGCAAATTCAAATCAGTAAGCAATCTCAGCTTACAATATTTACTTGTTAATGCAGCTTTAGACAACAGCCTATATTAACTCAAAACAGTCGTAACATAAATGAAACCTATACAAGGATAATTATCTAATACAATATATATCTCAACAATTTAACCAAATGAAATATCAGAGCTTACCTAATTAAAGAGGGCAACACTTCAACATACCAGTTCACAAGCAAGCAGACTCGAAAAGCAGCTGATCAGCTCAATTACAAGAGTCAGGATATACAAATCTATGAATCTGATTCCGTGTAAGTTTCTAACACAATGTAACTGGAAGAAAGTAAGTAACTCAAATGCTTCTCGAACACTAAATGATTCTCGAAGTAAATGACGTATATAGGCTGAACTATGCTTCTGGCTGAGTATGTACAAAGTATTTGAAGATAAAACGATGTGCAGAGGCAGAATGAGGAAATTTGTGCTCCTCATAACATTTTAACTCAAAGTTTGGAGAGTAGCTCATAGCTTTCTACTTGCGTATCACCGTTGACCAATCAACACAATTTACTTTATTAAAACTTTGCCATTGGTCACAACATAATTATTAGGCACCAAAAGAACTTCTCCTATTGGATGAGGTCACCTAACGCGATGACATCACTCTACTACCAGTTAATAACATCATCACTCTAATCTGCAGAAATAAACATTGACGCAGTCTACTCCCCTTTTCTCCAATAATCATGTCGCACATCACCAATAGTCAGTCAAAATTCCTTGCATCATCCAGCCCTACTCAAGGAACTTGTAAACTTTGGTAAAAAAGCATCCTAACAAACTCATCTCTTGTTTTGATCATCCTGATATAGTATATAGTTCATCATAAACGTTCATCCTACGTTTAACATGAAAATATTGTGTTTTAACTGTAAGAAGCTATAAGCAGTTATGTATATTAGAACTAAACCTGATATCCATTATCTTCTAAACAAGAGTTAACATAATAACTCTTAAAACATTGTACATGAACATGAAACTCTCTGATAATCGAACATGCCAGGTACCTATATCTTAATACAAAAATACAATACGAAAACACACTGTCATACAAACGTGTAACATAATAGGTGCTCATCCTAATTCACTAAGATAATTAAGCATCTTTGAAATTGCATTTACAATACGACCACATACACTTAGCGTCAGGCGTATCCTTTAATGTAGAGGGCAATTCGTGATTAGTTAGCGCTTACACTTTTGAAAACTTTGCTCTAAGCATTTGCTCTTACATGAAAATGCTTCATACTAAATTTGTCTGTTTTGGTACTGTTCAATGTCTCTAGACGCTGGCACTACTTCACAACATGAAGCAAAATCATGAGCAGCATGTTTGCAGTGGGTTATTAAAAGAACTTTAATCATGGTTAGTTACGTTACGAAAAGAGGAATGGAAAAAAATGACAAGTCTTTGTCTCAAAGTTTTCCTCAACTGTTTTCAACTGACACAGCATTGTGGTGATTCATGCTATCTTCTGACATCCTTGCCTACCAGTCATTTGATTATTAACTTATTGATAAAAATCTTTTCATTCTCTTAAGTACAACAGCAAAACATGGTTAGTCACGTTACGGTTAGTTAGCGTTAGCATTTTGTCATAGCACACAAATTCTCGTTTATCTCATGTCTTTTTGCAGATTTAGTATGCATATGTGGGGCTGTCTATTACTTTCAACAGCCAATGAGAAGAGGCTATTGGCATGGAAAAAAACTGCAGAATACAATGATAGTTTTTTCATAAAAGCTGAGATTTTAGTCAGCTAAGTCCAAATTGTGGTATTTCATGTCTGTTTTGATTCTCGCTGGAGGGTGCTGTTGAAGATAGTAAATTTAAGTAGTTGGAAATGATGTCCCCCATTTTTGTTTCTCATGATTGCATACCCATCTCAACCAATTAAAATTTAACTATTATTCAGATAGATGCAATTTATATAATTTGTGATTTGTCCAGTTTTCAACGGATTGCCCAGAGACCATTAGTGACAGTCTTCAAGGTAAAACTGGTGTGGGAGATTCTGGTATATGACGTATGCAGTGAGGCATTAAATTTCTACCGTAAACATCCACTACTAGGCTATGTAAAAATTTAGTCGCGCTGGAATTTTCATTGACTAGGCTGGTGGAAAGTTTTATGACTTACAGGTGTTTTCTCATAGTAACTGGGAAGGATCAGGTCATGACCCAGTGACCCTGTATACAGTACAGCTTGGCTATAAACAATAATAGAGTTGTAACTGTCTCCTTCTTCCTTTCTTCATTATTATTATTATTATTATTATTATTACTATTATTCTAACCCAAATTTCCTTGGGGTTACAGGTGTGATATGACTTTTGGGCATAAACCTTTAAAATAAAAAAAATCCCTAAAACGAAACTTGTTAAATATGAAAACAAGCTAAGCAGTTAACACATGCAAAGTGGATGCCAAAGATGTGTCAGTTGCTTTTTAGGAAGATATAATTATACCATGATGTTGAATAATAAAACAATAAATAGAGTTTAGGACATTTATGCAATACTTTACATGAAAAAGATCTATGCTAGCTCATGTACATAATAGTGTACACTGCTAAATGTACCCTTTATTAGAGATTGCTTGGAAAGATAATTATTTCATTTCAAAATATTAATTCTTGGATTTAGATTGTGGCAAGTAGATATTTTTTTCTTGTTGTCTGTTAAATATGTTGGTGCCAGTTATATTTGTTGTAATGTATCGTAATTCTCCTAAAATTACTGCATTTCATATAATTTATTGGGCCCCGAAATATTGTTTGGAGGTTTTTTCCAGTTTTTTCCGTTAAAAACAGGAAAAAAACGGAAAAAAGGGGTTTCTTCCAGTTTTTTCCACTGTCCCGGAAAAAATAGTTTTTCCGGAAGAAACCCAACCCTGACCAAAACTATACCTTGGCTTTGGCTAGGATTAGTTCTGTTTTTATTATCTGATAGGCCTTGGTAGAGGCTTCCAAACTTCAACACAGAATTTAGAAGTTCATTAATTATGCTTACATGTATTCATGGATTTCATGCAAATTTATTCAAAATCACTATTGGCCCTAAATATTGCTACTGGTATTCCCTTAGATATCTTGGCACTTGGCAGATTTTGATGCTATAGGGGTAGGTACTAGGTAGGCAGGGGCTTCCAAACATCAACACAGAATTTGGAAGTTTATTAATAATACTAATTTATGCAAATTTATTCAAAAGCATTAAAACATGCTGCTTTTCCTTTATTTCCAGGCAGAGTTTGATGTTTTGTCTAATATGGCTTTATATGGGCTTCCAAACATTGATAACCTTAAAGTTCATTAATTTTATTCAAGATCACTGAAATGCTGCTTTTCCATTATTTCTAGCTCTATTTTGATTCTGTTTGTTTCATCTGATAGGGCATGGTAAGCGGTAAGCACTTCAAAACTTCTTCATAGAAGTTAGCAATTTATTCATTATGCAATTGCAAAATATCTGGCCATGCGTTTTGAATTGAGCCGGTAAATAGATGGAGTTGTGACATCTGCGCGCGAGAATTTAGTGTACATTCGTTTAATTTCTCCATACTAATATTCAACCTATGATGTTGAATTTGGTATCACAATATAGCCTTTGATGAGAGCAACACAGTCCTACCAAAAAAAATAATAAAATAATAATGTAACATTCCACTGAATAAGTGATTAATTAGTTGTAGGTGCAGGGCAGAGGATGATCAGGAGGAGTAATTTCTCCAGGTAGCCCACTGAAGGAGTACAGCCTTACAGATCATGCTAAATTGGTGATATTTAATGAATAAATCACCATGAGAATAGTTATTTTTGATTAACTTCAAATATTTCATGATTAATTAGTGTAATTAAGCTTAATTATTAATTGGTGAGCGTAACATGCTCAAAATTCAAACAAAATGCACCTCCGTGCATTTAAAAGTTCGCAACTTGAAAAGTATTCACCCTACCCTAGCAAAAGTATACTACATTTTTAGAAATCCTCTTCATCAAGGAATCCAAAAATGGCATAGGTTTTGTGATAGGGGTAAGTATGAAAACATTATGGTTGAACAAATGTTCAATATTCGCCCATGAAAATTAAGGCTAAAGAGGCTTGTGCAAAATAGCTTTGATTACCTTAAACCCTATAATGTTGTAGATCTATAAAAAGTTCTTAATGAAAGGAATTCAAAAAATGCCACTTTTAAAGGTGTGGGGTACACCAATACTATTCTTGTTTCAAAATTTCGTATGTTTGTTACTGATTTTCAGGTATATTTGGTTCAATAACTTCTTATGCTCATACCCTATGCCATTTTAAATGTCATTTTTGGAATCCTCAGTTAATTTCCTACCAGAAAATGTATACTTTTATGCATAATGGGTGTAGTATGTGAAAGTTACAGAGTCTCAAGTGAAAAGCGACACAATTTTCATGTCACGAAAACATGTCACACAAAACTAGCCCAATTCAAAACGCATGGCCATATGTCAAAATTATTCCATATGAACAGAAAATGACAAAAAATGCTACTTTTTTTTTTAGGCAGATCCTCATCTTCAAAGCTCAGCTAGGTCAGGGCACCCAAACTTTTACAAAAATTGTGATATTTAGTAATTATGCTAATATATGCGAAATTACAAAAAAAAAGTGTTATGTCTTAGTAGAATTTGATTACCGGTATGTTTGTTTTAGTGTTGTATTAGTACCGTTATTATGGTACATGGAGACTGGACTTCTATGTCCAAATGGTTTTAAATAACCTAAACAAGATTGCCTGTCATAATATTTGTATTCGCTTTTGATCAGGGTAATCTTCATTGACAAATAAAAAGTTACAATCCTGTGAGCATGTACTGTCTGACACTGCTTCTGTATTAGTGGTTCACAAGAGAGATGGGGGGGGGGATGGGGATTGGGGAGGACACTTGACAGAGCATGTATTATTCCTTCCTCTCTAAACTGGACAAGATCTCCATTTAACTTCCCCCAGACTGACGCTGCATTCGTGCATTCTAAATCATGGATGAAGGTCAGTACTTTCTCTCGCCTGCTTTCCCCCTCCCCCAACCCGCAAAGACGCCTGATGACTTCATAATATCAACTTCACTTGAGAGTTGATTGAGATGAACTTGTAAACTTTGTACACACACTTCCAAGTACCCTTAATGATAGGTTCATAACCGGTTTTACTATTGAAGGTTGGTGGCTGGTAGGATAGCCGTATTGATACACCTTTAGTTTGTTTTATCTGATAGCGCTTGTTACATGCAAGGGCTTTCAAATTTCCATACAGAATTTTGCAATTCATTGTGCACATTTTCTTCAAACTCAATGAAAACTGACAAAAAAGCCTGAAATGGCAGAATTTGACATTTTGAAAATCTCAAAGCTGGAGATGTAGGTGAGACATACATGCTATTATGCATAACTTTATACCTTTCTTGTTTATTTTCTTTATACAAAACAGTGACACACCATCACCATGGCAACCAACCTGGAGCAAGCCGTAATCCAGAACGTGAAATGTTCCATCTGCCTTGATCAATTCAACGAACCCAAACTGCTGTCCTGCTCACATACATTCTGCCTAGTCTGTTTGGCCAACCTCTATGAGGCTCAACAACAAACTCGTAATCAGATATCATGTCCACAATGCCGTGAGATGACTGATGTACAAGATGGAGATGTGTGTACACTAAAGACAAATGTGCCGTTGAAATCCATGGTAGAAGATGTCAAGAACGCACAGCGAGCTGGAAAGGAGATCTGCACGGTGTGCGAATCAGATGATAAACCGTTGGCTGAAACTTATTGTCAGGATTGTGGGGAATTCTTGTGTGCTTGTTGTCATCAGGCACATGATAAATGGATGAAGAACTCTGGCCACCAAATTATTACAATGACAGATGTTAAATCTGGCAAATCATCCATCAAAAAACGGCGTAAATGCATGACACATCGGGATGAAGAAACGCAGTTCTTTTGTATTGATTGCAATACTTCCGTCTGCTTCCGATGTCGTGTGATAGAACACAACATGGGGCATCATGTTGTAGAGACAAAGGAGTATAAAAATAATTACAAGAAAAACATCAGATCTCTGCAAGAACGAGCTGAAATGAAGGAGGAGACTATTCTCAAACATATCGATATTGTGAGAGAGCAACGCAAAAAGATGAAAACTGTCTTTGAACAAAGAAGGAAGGAAGTCAACGAGGCATTTGAGGAATCCGTGGAGGGACTCAAACAGAGACGTGACGATGTCTTAAACGAATATAAAGAATATGAACAGAAACTTGAGAGTAAGTTCCGAAGCTTGGAAGATGAAAGTCGTAAGCAAATTACAAGTATCAGTCGTGCAAGTAAGTTAGTTGGTAATGGTATGAAGGCACCACCAGAGGGCCAAGTTTTGAATGTACATGAGACATTATGTCATGAATTAGAAGACATAATGGGTAATGGGCCAGAGCTCTCACTGCCAGAGGAGATTACTGATTGTGCAGAAGGATTCCAGTTTATAAGAAATTGTGATGTACTGGAATTGGGTAGTATAGAGAAACTAGATTGGGTGATTAAGCAAGATATAGCACTTCCTAAAAAGAATAGTATGAATGCCATGGCATCAATGCCAGATGGTAGGATGGCTGTGGGATACAGTACAGGAGGAATTCAAGCATTCTCCATTGATGGTTCTCAGGAAACAGTGTTGAAAGATGTGAAGGCTCGTAGGGTGTCATTCCTGTCGGATGGTCGCTACGTAGTACGTGATTACAAAAACACTGTCACACTTTACACACCACAGTGTGAGAAGCTGGATGTACAGTTTGATACACTGAGCCATGATGAAGGTGGGGTTGGTGGTCTAGATGTAGACAAAGAAGATGACTTCATCTATACTAGCTATAGCAAGGCCAAAAAGATCCAGGTGTTCAAACCGTCGGGTGGGAAGGCAGTCAGGGTGATAGCATGTGATGGCTATGTACCACACCAAATATTTGCCGTGAAATCTTGTGATATGCTGGTCGTTTCGAGTGGAAGCGCAGTCAGACTGATCGATCAGGATGGTACACAGATATGTAAGGTCACTAAAGCTGGTGCACAAGCATACCCAGCTGTGCGTGAGGATGGCTCCATAATAATCGCATGGGTGAAACACAAGCATGGTCTCGTGACCATCGACGTGTACCCCCATAGGCTGAAGTACATGATGACTTTTGTCATAGATTACAAGATACAGAAACCAAGATGGAATTGGTACTATCTCCAAGAATTCTTGACAGGAGAGATAGCATTTTGTACTACTGACAGGTTGTACATCTTCCACAGATCTTTCCCTTTGGAAGACATGATAGGACAATTGTGAACTGGCCTGCCGTGATGTGAAGAGTCATTTCATGACTATTGTAATCACTGCATTCCAAGCAATGTTCATAGAGAACACAATAAGTTTATTTGACTTGGCGTCAAATTGTGGAGTAATGTTGGATACACTTGATACAGATACAGGTACTGCACACACACACACACACACACACACACACACACACACATACACATGGAACACACATGCAGTCCCCCCCCCCCCAAACTGCACATACACGTTCACAAACACACACACACATGACACATGCACATTCACATGCACGTTCACACACACATACACACACACATAGAGAGTTTCAGATGAAGAGACTGTAAGCTAGAGGTGTAGCCATTTCTAAATATATCAACAACTTAAAATTCAAGCAAACTATTTAAATGATTAAAAAAACATGGTAAATACGGTATCTTAGAGGAGGAGAAAGTGAATTTTATATTTTTCATCATTAAAAGCTGCAATTGTAAATCACTCTTGCCTTGTTTTCCTAGTTATTTGACAACTATAATTTGGGGAGAAGAGGAAAAAATTGGCCGGGGCGTATTTAACAAACAAAACAAGTCACATCTGTGAAATCAAGTCTGTTATTCCTCCTCCCTGTAAGGGAGCCATATGCATTATGTTTGGCATTGTCTGTCTGTGGGTCTGTACTTCGCTGTATTCATGCGTGATCCACATTTTCTTGTGAACAAGATTACTGAAGTACAGTTGGAGGGATACTAACTAAATCTGGACCAAGGATAGAACACTAGGTAAGGATAAAGAGGTTTGATTTTGGGACATATCGTCAACAGTCAAAGGTCTAAAGTAAATGGGCTTTGTCCCAAAATGCCATTTTCTGCCTGTAACTTCAGATAGGATGCTCACAGTTGATATGGTGGTTAGGTGCAAGAAATACATATTAAAGATGTGTATGCTTATTTTGGTAGAGTCAAAGGGGTCAAGGGTCAAGGGACAAGGAACTTTGTCCCAAAATGTCATTTTCTGTCAGTAACTTCAGAGAGGAATGCTCACAGTTGATATGGTGGTTAAGAGCAAAAACAAAGAATTAAAGATGTGTATGCTTATTTTAGTAGAGTCATAGAGGTCAAGGGTCAAAAGTTACTTCGTTGTTACTATGAGCTGATTTCAAGAGGAGGCAGGTCCATCAATTCCCAGCAGAGCTGCTCTGGTTTTTACTATTTTTGTGTCTATTAGACTAGTAAATCGTCTATAACTGCCTTGAAACTCACACACTCTGAATTTCTGAAGTGCTTTCCATGTTTGTACAAATTGATGACAAACACAAGTAAAATTTTAAAAAAGTGGGTGGGGGGAGGGCAGGGCAAACATTTTGCTATAGGAATGATAGTGAAAAGTGATATCTGCTGTATGATGTTTGATAATTGCAATCTGTACTTAAGCAATGCAGAAACAATTTTCAGTAGGTTTGAAGGTTTTTTTTTGTGATGTCTATCATGGTGATGCTGTACTTTGTTAAAGATTGATGAAAATATTAGGTGATCGACCGAAACTGTTCTTTGGCTTCAAAGCTGAAATTGTCAAAGTTGAACAGCTGATTTGTCATGTACATGTATTTATTTCAAGGATTTGTTGCTTTGATGTATGTCAAGTAGTTGTTGCTTTTTTTAATTCTCTTCATTGAGAGAAAGAAAATTCCGTGATAGAAAGTTACACAACAGAATTTTTTTTTTTGTTAAAAATAAAAAGTAATGATGATTACATTGTATTTTATCGCTTGTCCAGCAGAATGGCCCCAGCAAATGTTCCTGGCGGAATATAACCTTTAATTGTCTCAAACTTGAAAGCCATTTGCTCTTTTCACATGAAATTAATGTACAGTCTAGTGTGTTATATTTAGATTAAGGCCTCCATTTTTCCGCAATACGGAAAACGGAGAAAAATCGCGGAAATGGCAAGTGTAACGCGGAAAATGCAAAATCATGAAATGCTGAAGTAATTAACGTTTAGATTGGTAGTAAATTACAAATAAAGAAATATTGAGATGTCTGAAATAATTCTTCAACTAAATAATACCATTACCAAGCAAAAGAGTAACTTAAATAACCCTAGCAAACCCATCTGTAAGCCCCTCTGCAGGCCGTCTTTGTTAGTACCATGACTATGGCAGTTCCATTTCACTGTATTCTAAATTGTAGTCATGCAAGTATTGGGTAATATATGGTGTTTATATATGTTATTTTGAGTAACGCGGAAAATGGAAAATTTGAAAAACGGAATTTTGATTTTGTAAAATGGAAAAATGGAGGCCTTAATTTAGATCCTTCTGTCTGTTTAGTGCAAATATCAAATAAGGCTCTCTATTTCTCAAATTAGAGAAATTTTTCTTTTAACCATAATCAGGCTGGGCTTTTTTGGCTATGCTATATCGAGATCTCGGCCGTCGATCGCGCGATCGCGCCGAAAATCGGCACGCACGTTACCCGTCACGTAATCTACAAGACTGTATAGTTAATTACCAGGAATTAATTTCATATCAATTATGCTAATTTATGCATAAAATCATAATTAAGCTGTAAATCTTTAAAGCTCCAACACTGCTAATTTTTGTGCCTGGACACTCTTTTTAGCATTCTTAACAAGTTTACTTGTTAAGATCCGGAAAAAAATCCGGAATCAAAATTGTTTTCCTATGTATTTATTGTTTTTTTTCAAATTTCTTATGTATTTCTTTGTTTTTTCAACCTTTTGTTTTCTATTGTTTTTTTGATGAAATTTGTCGGGGACACTTTTGCGGTCATAAACAGCACAAAATTAATTAATTTCAACCAATAAAAGTAAAAATAATCATAC
>JZLH01S0034257.1:12835-26401 GCA_001188425.1 Eucidaris tribuloides
AAAAAAAATAACAACAACGAACATGCTGCTACAGGTAGCACCGTGGAGAATCGATGTGACACATTAATATGATCTTATCAAAAAGACTGTTTCTTACCAAATGTAAAACTTGAGAGAGTCAGGTGTGCATGATAATTTTAGGTTAGCACATACCTACCTTACGGTCAAAATCAAAAGTAGGTTTGTTCATTCTATTCATTAGTGCAACAAAGACCATTCACTTTTCTTCGTATCTCTAGGATGTCAAAGCTCATGAATTATCCTAGAGAGAGGAAACACAATTCACTTTGACTTGTTAAATTACTCCTCAATACGGGAAATTACAGGAGAAGAACAGAATGCAAGGGAATAAGAAAAATAAAATATTCTATTCATACTAGCAATTGCATCAATTTATTACAGGTTTGGAGAAACCAACATTGTAATTACATTTAACTTGCTGGAGACGGTTTTGATTTCGATATAATACGCTATCACCATAGACCGCAGCTCAAGACATCTCGTATTTAGTGCCCAACGGTTTAAAATGATAAATACCAGCGACGACTCCTTTATTCAGATGTTATATAAAACAGAAACGCAGACTTTTACATCAGGTTGGGCCAGTTATAATATCATATTGTCACTAAAGTTAAATGTCAAGCTCATTTTGCTTGCGGCACAGGAAACAAAACACACGCAATTATTATTAGGAGTAACATATCACTGCAGACGGCAGCGAAAGTGAGTTTGCCTGGTAGCCGCTTTGAATTATTTCAAATCATTTGTTAATTTGCATGCACATTTCTTCGGTGAGTTGCGGTTGTGTTTATCACATCCGGACTGGGTTGTTACGTGTCGAGTTGAAATAAGACATCACTCAGCGCTCTGATTCGAGACACACGTATAATTAAGTCCAGGTTTTTGTTTGGCGATCGGTGAAAATGTGGTGGTGCCAAAAATTATGAAAATCCTTAATTGGATTACGATATCATAATTAATAAAGCGAAATGTAAAGAATAAAGGGAACGTCGTTGATTTTCATAAGCGAGATCAATACTTTCGATTCTCATCTTGAAAGCAGTAGAAGTAAGGAAAATTGTTAGATGCTATTTTCATTCGACCATTCGTTATTGAAATCATGGACATGGAATAAGCTAAAAACACAGATCCAGAGCTTGTGTATTCTTCCTGGAGTTTCCTTGTTCAAATACAACAAATAGAAATTGTCACCCTTCCCCATCCGAATTGTCAATAACAACCCCCCCCCCTCATTGTAACGAAATAATAATCCAGCTTCTGTATACACGACAATAGTAACTTCTGTGTTTAAGTGTGTATTAAAAGAAATGTTGTTATGGAATCTAGGAACGAGTTGCGTTTTGCGTTTCATTATCTGTTACTTGTTTACTTGCTTGGAACACGGCATGATTGATGGTCTGATTGTTACATAGAGAGAACTACAGGCAGACAGTCACACATTAATTAATTTGATGGAACAACTTTAGAAACACCCGTGTCCTTTGTTTACCCAAATCAGTCTTGTTCTGTAGACATGGTGGAACTATGTGAATTGACATGAATTCAGAATCTCTCATTATTGATATTTTCAGTCAATTTACATTTAGTAGTGGAGTCGAGTCCACAAGTCCTGAGTCCAAATCTGAAGTAAAAAAAAAATAATAACAATGATTCAGAATGCGAAATAAAGGCCATTCAGTACTTAATTTGGCATCAATGACATATCAGTAATTGGGAGGAAACTGTGACGAGGTGAATCAAGGGTTTTGGGGGTATGATCAGTTACATCATAATGTATGCCATGCATGAAACTATGGATAAAACATATCGTTTAAGGTCACATATTCGAAAGGGATTACGTATAATTAGACACACATTGCAAACAAACTGCCATAATGTCATGGTTACATTATGGGATGTTCATTATTGAAAGTTGTATCATCATGTCATATGGAAAAACAAAAGAAAACTTCACCCCAAAGGGATAAAAGTCTTCACTTGCAAGTTGAGTAAGGATAAATTTCACACCGTCATTACGCACCTGACAAATTTCCCAACGATTCGAGTCCGACGGCACGTGCTCATTACACCCTTCATATTGCACAAATGTTTTCAATAAGCTGCAAAAATGCACACATTCGAGGTGTTGAACCCCGTTCCTTTGATGGGGGAAAATGACTATAGAGTCAGAAATGGTATATAACACATAGTCCGGCAGGCCGGGGGGGGGGGGGGGGTGGAGGGATTGACCCTTCCAAATTTTCTCAGTGGGTTATTCATCTTTAGGTTACATCTAATGAGATCTAGGGTGATGTAGACCTCTCACCCTTGAGTAATTTTAAATAATCAAAATGGCGTCCAAAATGGGTGCCAAAACCGGAAGTGGCCATAAATCCCTTATTATTTATTTCTCTTGTTTAAAATGATTTTTAGGTTTATCCCCTCGTTTAAGGGTTCGAGGAATCCATTGAAACCAATAAAAATATAATTAGTTACATACAACCCTTCAAATCCAAGATGGCGTCCAAAATGACTGCCATAAACCCGACAGTGGGCAATATTTTATCATCCATCTCTTTTGCAAGGGGGGAGGGGGTGGGTACCCCTCATTCTCTGATAAACTTTTTTTCCCTCAGTGGATTGTTAATTTTTACGGTATATCTAATAAGATCCAAGGTGGTGTAGACCTCTCACCCTTGAGCAATTTTAAATATTCGAATTGGCGTCCAAAATGGCTTCCCAGACCGAAAGTGGGCACAATACCTTATTATTCATCCTTTTTGTATGATTTTTATGTCTATCTTCATGTTTTAGGGCTTGAAGAATCTATCGAAACAAATAAAAATATAATAAGTCACGTAAAAATCCTCCAAATCCAAGATGGCTTCAAAAATGGCTGCCAAAAACCGGAAGTGGGCAAAAATCCTTTATTATCCACCCGTTTTACGTAATTTGGGGTTCATCCCCACGTTAAAGGGCTCGATAACTCTATTAAAACCAATAAAGACATAATTATTTACATAAAACCCTTCAAATCAAAGATGGCGTTCAAAATGGCTGCCATAAACCCGGAAGTAGGCATAAATCTGTTATTATCCATCTCTTTGCAACCGGAATTTTTTCTTAATCTTTAGGGTATATCTAATGAGACTCATGATGGTGTAGACCTCTCACCATTGAGAAATTTCAAATATTCAAAATGGCGTCCAAAATGGTTGCCCAGACCAGTAGTGGGCATAAATCCCTTTCCACCCCTTTTGTATGATTCTTAGTTTTTTTTTTTTTGTCTTTTTTGTGAGTCGTGACTGTATAATTTATGAAATACGTGATCCAAGATTGTGTACATGGGGTAATTGGTAGCAGTTACTACTCAAAAAGTGGGCATTGATAATACTCAAAGTGCGTCATAATTAATTTAATAACACACTTTTTCTTTCAATTCATTTTATGTTTGTCTATAGAGATCTATTGCAAAAGCAAAAAAAAAAAAAAATAATAATAATGGCGTCAGGCAAGAACAAAACAACAGTTTTACGATTATGGATTCATTTTTTATTTTTTTATTTTCTATTATTTAGTTGTGTTTTTTTTTGGGGGGGGATCGCTGCTTCTTGCTTTTACTCGCCGCCGAATCTCAGCCTACCAACACTTCAAAAATATGTGTCAAAATACTAATGAATAGCAAATGACACTCAAATGACATATTTTTCAAGGAAATATACAATAGTTTTATCAGAACTAAACTACGCATTTTGATATTGTAATCTCTGCCCTTCTAATAGTGTTAGCTCATTGTTTCAGATGGATTCGTTTGACCTAGGCTGATGTTCTCCATTTTCTTTGCCACACTAAAATGAAAAAAAATAAAAAATCAGAGTTGAAATAAGCGCCACTATAGACCACAGAGCAAATGTTATAGTTGAAAATTCCCAAATTTCCCAAAACCCTCGCTCGTGTAGTAAGGAGGTTAGGTTTCTGATATGAAAGCGGTCCCTTTTTTGGCATTTTCTACCCCCCCCCCTCCCTTCGAAAATACGTTTTCACTGCCCTTGTTTGTACAGAGTGTCACATGTATCCTTTACACGTATTCTAGGCATTACGGTAATTATGTTGCAAGGTTACCATGGCAACACAAATCAGACTTCGTGAAATCTATTAAACTAAACACAGTTCGGTCATGTCCATACTAGCAAATTGCAATAATGTGCTTGTCATTTTTGTTGATTTAATGTACAGTATATTTTTTTTTCCAATTTTATCGACGGTGTTGAGCAGTCATCAGGCTAGCATAGCAACGTGACATCTTGTAGGCCTGCTTCTGAAATCCTTGTTATCATATATTTAGAACCCACAGACATATCTTATAATAATAATAATTTTAATGATAATAATAATCCACATTTTATTCGAAACAGAAATCAGAAATAGAAATCCTCAGAAAATTCATTTTGCCTAATTGATCGTGGGCCCGGCAGCCACTGAGCAGCGTCGGATCGACGTTGCTCTATCCCTTAAATCGTTGAACGCCAAACGAGGGTAGCAGCAACTCCCATGCTTTAACGTCTTTTGGTCTGACGCGGCCGGGGTATGAACGGGCTTGAACCCCCGACCTCCCGGTTGTGAGGCGGACGCTCTACCAACTGAGCCAACACAATCGGTCAATCAGCCATCTTGGCCAGATAAATGGTGATCTACGCCACGGATCATCGAAATAATTACAATTTCTAACTGTAAAACAGTGGAAGAAGCCATCTTGGGCGCCCAATTAAGCACTGCTGAATGGTGAGACTTTAGTGAAATCAACGGTCGTTTGGCAGTCAGCATGGACGATATCTTGGATTTTGAGGGGTTTTTTGTGTGATTAATTATATTGTTATTGATTTCAATAGATTTCTTGAGCCCTGAAACATGGGGATAGACCCCAAAATTATACCAATCAGATGGCTAATAAGGAATTTATGCCTACTTCCTGTTATTGGCAGCCACTTCGGACGTCATCTTGGATTTGGAGGGTTTTCGTGTAATTAATTATGGTTTTATTAACTTGAATAAATTTCTTGACCCCTAAAACTTGGGAATAAATACAAAATTTATTCAAAAGTGATGAATAATAAGGAATTTATACCTACTTCCGAGTTTTGGCAGCCATTTTGGAAGCCATCTTGAATATAGGGTGAGAGGTCTACACCACCCTGGAGCTCATTAGATACACCCGAAAGATAAATAATCAGTAGAGAAAAAAAAACTTTATGAGACATTTTAGGGTTAGGACAAAAAAATTCCTTTGGTTGCCGGACGTAAATAAAACAGTCTTTCCACCAGGAAACAAGATTAGTAAGGTGTTTCACATTTTTATTATATATTTTTTCATGTTGTCACCCTTTAAGCAACAGTCAAATTTGAACAACACCTCTTATTTCCGATAACATTTCTTGACAATCGCTTGATATGTTGAAATAAGACATCACTCCAAAATCAGAGTAAACTAGAAACACGTTTGACAGTTTACCCACGCTCTGTCTGGTGCGTGCTTCAATAAGGCAATGAAATAATGTTGTCAAATTCACCCACGTACTGCAGTTATTGTTAAGGTTGAAATAAGTTATCCCTACAGATCGCTTGTGGTTAAATAATGCATAACATACTGTGGAAATGGTTACAACTTAAATGTTGTCTAACCAGATAAAGATGATATGCAAGGGTAAAATTAGGGCCGTATACCTAGCATAAACTGTTCTGCAATCATACAATGGTGTCAAAATATCAGCTTAAATGTGCATTATATTTTTTTGCAACCCTCCAGAAATAAAAAAAGAGATAGCCTTAGTCCCGTGTGAAGATCAGAGATATCTAGAAGTTGACAATGCACCACGCGCTAGCTGATGGCTGATATTTTAGACTGTGACAGGCTCACTGAACTGAGCCAGCTTAGTAGCATTTATTCCAGTCTTTATTTATTGATGTATGAATACGAATGTGCATGAGATCTTAAACAAACAAAAAACTTCGTGCAGCAAAGATGCATGTGGTATGCATTTGTAATTTTTAAATAATTTCACATCTCAATCATGATGAATATTCAAACAGGATAAGGGTATGAAGGTAGACTAGGACACTTTGACAAAGTCTATCCAATAATCCAATCCAAAATTTAATTGTCACTATATTTCCAAAACACATGAGTTTGTACATAGCGTCTATTCTTCCTCAAACAAAGGTCCTGAAATGGTATTTTCTTCTATGTACACCAG
The DNA here is from genome assembly GCA_001188425.1 of Eucidaris tribuloides. Classification (NCBI taxonomy): domain Eukaryota; kingdom Metazoa; phylum Echinodermata; class Echinoidea; order Cidaroida; family Cidaridae; genus Eucidaris; species Eucidaris tribuloides. The sequence goes on from JZLH01S0034257.1 coordinate 19,087, forward strand.
TACTTTTGCACAATTTTACGTTTTAGACATGCAAAACAGACAAAATGCCTTTAAACCTTTACCCATATGATACCCGTGTCATACAAGAGATAGATTCTTTCCAGCTATGATGCCACATCCTATAGGAACCATATGAGTCTGACTTCTTTATTTTATGGATCAAAGAACTGATGTGTCAACTTTATCATTCCTTATGGACGCCATATATACGAATGTACAAATTAAATTTTCATCTTGCACACAGGCCGCAAGTGACGGCTGACGTCGCTGCAAGCCCATTTCTAATTAAACACCCATATAGATATAAGTGTCACAAAATATAAAACCACTTTTAACGCAAAATGTTCTAAAGGTTTCGTAGACATCATCTGATCATAAAGCGGGTTTTATAAAACGTTTTCCCTAAACGTCCGGATGTGATTTTTTTGTAAAAGATAATAGTTATTATTTCAATCAAAGAAAATACTCTGGTAGGAGGATAAAAACGGCCGTCAGGAACATTGTGAATATCTTGGAACATATTTTCCTCGTACATATCATCGAAAACGTTTGACGGAAATTAGCCATTCTTTCTTCATACAATTTTGTATGTCAAAGTCTACCTAGTTAAAAAGAACACTACAAAATACATAAAAAAGATACGATGATGTTGAGCGGATTAAGCTTCGATGTCATGGCCAACTGTCAATCATTGTAACTGTAAACTACGGATGCTTTTCTGACTCTCCGATAACCCTCTGAGAAAAGGTGGAATCAAGTAGACATTTTCGTAGTACCGTAGGCACTTCTTGACTTTTCTCAAGTTATTTTTCCCAGGTTGTCTGCAGCTTTATTCCGACTATGTATTGACATGCTTTAACCTTGAAATGGCATGTTTCGACCGACTTTCCCATTACCCAAAGCGCCAAAATAAACAATATCACGTGCTTTTGACGGCTTTTGTAGACAAAAAATGATAACTCCTTGATCCATGGGCGAGAAGTGACTCATAACTGTCTGGAAAATGAGGGTTGCTCACCTGTCAAATTTGTGAGATGTGCGATAGCTACTCCTCTTGTTTTTACGACATCTTTGAGTCTTAGTGAATCAGGTAAGATGCGCATTTATGTGTCAATAGTCCATTAATGTGGATAGGTGAAGGCCACACAATGCAAGTCGCAGCGAAGGATGAGATAATTCTTTGATGACTTGTTTGCTCCATAAAAGACTCCTTGTATTCAATCAATAACGGTTATTAGACGACCTTGTCTTCGATCAACAGGGTTGAATATCAGACAAAAGCAAAACAATTTTGGTCAAACAACTGGTATATGTGAGAAATGGCGCGTTCAAACAATTCATTGCAAAATGGCAATATTATATACTATATATATATTTATGTATACATATTATTTATTATATTATTTATTATGATGTAAAAGGTTTTCTTTTTTTTTGGTTTTTTTTATTATCGAAAGTTGTCATTAAACAGCATACTGAAACAGTTTGTAAAGTCATCAAAATCACGTTGCGTGATGTAAATTGCCGTTCTGGAACAAAAATACAATAAACCGTTTCATTCCACATAGTTCAACAACAAAGAGTGACATTTTCTCAACATTCCTTGTTTAATTCTTTTATAGTACATATACAAATGTGAATCCTGTCTACATATAATTGGTTGTCACATGGAGTACATGAATACCACAAACAGAAAACCGGTTTCCAGTTTTATTCATTTATTTATTCACATGCAACTCAAGGAGTTGGATTACAAGTACAAAGTATGACAATTACAACTATAAGCGATGAGTAGAAATACACATTAATTTACACCCCAACTTCTTTTGTATACGTATAAGATAAATCATTAAACACAGGGGGAGTAATTTGACAGACAAGAGAATGAAAATAAAAAAATATCAAAGAGAGCAATTTAAGCGCAAAAAAAAATAACAAAGTTGGGAAATAAAGGGATGTTAAGTATAAATGTGTAAACGGCCGTTAACAACAAATTTTAGGTAAAGATTAACATAGTAAATTAATGAGGTATGATTCAAGTCAATGTAAATACACAAAATTCTTCGTGTGATGAAAAGTATGCATCAATTTATGATGACTACAGTTTAAACAGAAATTTATAGTAAATAGTTCTACATTCTTAAACAATTACTTCAAGCAGCGGATGCATTCTCGTGGAAAAGAAATATGTAGGAGTCACACACATACACACACACAACACACACACACACTCACACGTAAACATACACATAAACACACACACACACAAACACACAAACGCACACACAATATAGTGTGTGTGCGGGTATGTTATGGCTGTGTCTACTAGTCGTAGTATTGATGGGCACACAAATCACTGAATAACTCGATCTAATATCAATGCGTCGACATCAATGTATTCTCATTATTATATTCTATCACTGAAACCACATACAAAGACACACAAACAGCACACACACACCAAAATCAAACCACACACGCACAAGCACAAACACACACATAAACGACCACACACAAAAAGCGCACACGAATACACACACACACATACACACACATCAATAAACACACAAACGCACACACACAAACATGCACACACAGACACACACACAAACACACACAAAACACACACAAAACACACACACAAACCCACTAACACATAAACATATAAACACACACACAAACACAGACACACACACAAGCACACAAACGCACACACAAAACATGCACTCACACAGACCATGCACATAAAACACAGAAACACACACAAACACGCACACACACAAACACACACACAAACAGGCACACACGCACAAAACACGCACACACAAACACGCACACACACACACACACAAATCAAACACAGCACGCACAAACGAACAGACGCACAAATAATGTGGAAGGAATATGAAGAACAAAAAGAAATGTGGAAACGGACAAATTGGATGGAATGGGGAAATGGAAAAAAAATAGGGAAGAGGGGGAAAAGAACAAGAAAAATGAGGAAGAGGGGGAAAGCAACAAGAACAAAGTATAGTGACAGGAGGGAAATAAAAGGCGAAAAGAAGAAAGAGAAGGATGATAATATAACTATTGCACATTTTCCAGTAATATTATTGATGAAATAGTAGCGACGTGAAATTTACTATGTAAGAGCAACGCATTAATACTATAATTATCATTATTATGCATATCTGGGTACTATTTAAATGCATGCAAGACACGGGATCAAAATTGATCAGCAAAGTGCATTTGTGTAAATAATTAACAATTAATTTGATTTAAATTAAATACAACACATGAATCACATAATTATTATTACCGTTTACAGAATTGCTTTCCAGAGAAAGTGATGACAACAAGGAAAGTCAAAGAAACGAAAGTTTGGGAAAAGAGCAAGTGAGGGAGGATGAAAAGAAGGAAATTTGAAAATACGAAAGAAAATAAAAGACAGTGGAAAGCATAAACCATATTGCACTCATTGTAAACTATACAAACACCACGGAATAAAGCTGCTCTTATATCTATTAGTTTTACATCTAGGAAGACACAGAGGTTTGGTATTTCTCAGATTATATGTTGTATTATTCTTGGGTGGAAGGAGAACATTTAGTTTGTGGTTGGGTTTTTGTATTTGAATGAAAAGTTGTTCGCACATATTCTTTCAACGGACGGATAGTGGTTCAATGGTTAACAAGGCTAAAGCTTGTTGTTACATCCACAACGCAACTTTTTAAATTAAATCTACCGATCCATAGCAGAATAATGCTACAATAGCTAGTTCTGAATACATTCCTGAAAAAAAAAACATCTGCATAATCACTTCAATTTAAGGCAGCAATGCAGCGAAGCATATACCTGAATGAAGGACTGCCGTTTTCGAGTGTACGTTCCACAGAATGTCACACAGCATGTTTCCACTTACGTCGCTTCCTTTCGACCGATAAATGACACTACCCGTCCCGTCTTTGCTGCTAGCTGAATACCGACGTTCCCCACACTTAACAGCAACTATACATAGAGAACCGAGAAACCCGACTGTTTAAACTATACTTTAAAATAGATGTTTCGATGTAACGGCGAACCGTTTTCAGTTACCATCCGCAACGTAGTTATTTATTTATTTTTTTGTACAAATATGGAAAATGTATCATGGAAGCCCATCTTTGTATGTAAGATGCTTACTTCACCTTGGGTGCTGGCTAAAATCAGTGTGCGTACCAGGGACTGGAATTGTTCGCGACTATGTGTATAACCTTTCCATTGTTACATTTCTGTAAAATCCAAATTGCCTATCAAACATACATTGTTACTCATTATAATGGTTCATTGTTATTTCATTTTACGATAATGTTATTGCTAGATTTCGACATTTGTCATTCGAATTAAAAAGATATGGATCCGATTGTCCTTCTCGGCGAAACAGTGTTCGCCGATAGTACCTGAGTGAAGTCAACCGCTGGGCGAACAGTTGTTCGCCGATAGCACTCAAAGTGATTATGGACTTGAATAAATCAAAGCAAAAATGTATTTGGAGAAAGTAAGTAGTTCAACAACTACAGTGAAAGAAAAAAATGGAAACATTGATCCACAAGTGTATGTCGAAATCTGTGGAATAACAATTTTAAATCTATTATTTTTTAATCCTGCCTAAAACTGTGATATCCTTTTAATGTAAAGGAATAAGTCCTAATACCACAATGATTAAGTCGTGGATAATCTCAAGGATCAAACTGAATCAACTCGTTAAAAAATCATAGCCAAAGAATTCTTGTTGGATTATGAATATATTTGAACCAATGGGAGCCTTAACTCGATTCGGTGATGCCTTTGCTAATACAAACACTCTTCCCTTTGTTCTCGCCTGCTTCTTCTCCTCTTCCTTATCATTATTCTTATTCTCTTTTTTTTTTTCTTTGCCTGCTTCTTGTTTCTTCTGCTGCCTTGCTTTATTCTTTTGTTGCTTGTTTTCTGTCTTCTTCTATTCTTTCTTCTGTCGTTCCAATTTTCTTCTTCTATTTTAATCCTCTTCGATCTTCCTATTGTGTGGCCTATCTTCTCCTGCCCTCCTTTTTTACCGTCTTCTTTCTACTTACTTTCCTCGGGGAGAATAATCTATAATCGGCATACTCATTGTCCTTTATGACACAAGAACACCCTTATTTGAATGAAACGTCGATAACGCCTATCCGCAGTAAGATTCTGAGAATGAGTCATGAACGTCAGCTATCGTTTCCACAGAAAGTGGATCTCGAATGCGTGTTGCAAAACTCTAGTTCCCTGTCTCTTTACTAGTATCGCAAGGAGATAGCTTTCAAGATTGTCATCAGTTGTATTTTATCAAACGCCATGGAAGATGTGACGCATCCGTTGGTAAGTCGTTAGAAGTCTGGTTATTTTCCGAGAAATTTATTGTACCTGGAGACATATTTTCTAGCCGACGTTCAGTCCCTCATAAATATCGCAGGTACGTACAGTGTACATAAAAAAGGGTGTCTTGACTTTACGAACATGGATATAAAGTCCATAATACTGCATCAATCTAAACCGGTTATCAATATTAATACAGAACGGAATGCCAAAGACTAGAAGAAGGAATGAAAGAAGGGATATGAAAAATAATGAAACATTAGCAGAAATAAAACAAAAATGCCAAAAGAAGAAAGAAATGAGCAAACAGATGAGACAGAAAGAAAGGGTAGGAGAAGAATGAAACAGTGCAGAAACGAAAAAACACGAACACACACGTCCAAAAACAGACATTTAAACAGAATTGACTACTGTTGAAAAATTATCTACACACGATTTTATTTCCAAATTTGCAGGTCTGAACTTATCCAGAACTCGTCTGCGTAATTCGTTATCTGCTTCATCAGTGAAAGCTTTTGATGATTCAGGTTATATTAAATGATTAATGTCCCGGCTGTCAGTTTCAGCTCGCACACGTCACTTTTAGTCAAGTAGTTGGTGAGGACCCATCTCTATCTGGGTGACCAACAGATACCTTCCAGGACCAACATAGCATGTTTGGGGTGATACTCCGTCATACATTCCCCTCCATCGTCGACCCTCACAAGAACAAAAGAGCTTAAATGTGTTTGTATTCTCCTCGAACAAGATACAAACAACTCAGAGCGGTGATATCCAATGTATAGCTCAATGGTTGTTAGAGGATGAGAGGATGGGACGGAGCACGGAGGGGGTGAAAGGTTAGTGACGGAGATAAAGAATGAAGAAGTAGACTGCTATAAAGAGACACACCGAAGTATCAGCCTGAGCAAATCAAATGTCTTAAACGTAAATTGATATATTGAATTTCTCTCTAATTCTGTTGGCCGTCACCGCTGGCTTAGTTTCAATGTTATTTTCAGTATTGACAAAGGAGAGAGAAGAGTGTCAGAAGGGTGAGACGTTGTCGCGGACTTGTATCTACGGAGTCGAATGCAACTGGGCGATGGGTAGACGACGGTGACGACGGGTGACGACGGATGTTGACGGGGTATCCACGACGAATGGCAAACTGGTGCGGTGGTGACGACTGTGTCAACGGGCTGTCACGACGAACGCAACGTGGTGGTGGATGTGTGACGACGGCTGACGATGAGGTGAAAGCGTAGGGAAATTTCTTTTTGTATGACGCATATTGATAATTTTGGTGTCAACTGGTGTCCGCGAAAGGTGGCAGGTTCGGCAATGGGTGACGACGACTGCGACGGGGTCGACGTTTTCACGACAAATGGCAACTGGTGGCGATGGGTGACGAACGGTTGACACATGAGTAAAAAATAAATGTCGACCGTGATGAACGAGGGCGACGATTTAAAGAATAGTGTCGATGGGACGACGAGGGGGTGTCGACAAATCATGGCGATGAGAAAGTATCACATGACGATGGGGTGATCACTAAACGTTATTGCGTCTGACAGGTGACGAAAAGGAGAGTGCGACCGATGACAACGGTTGAGTGACGAACGATTGAGGACGGTGGTCGACACTGTGATGACGCAGAAGAGAGGTCGACCAGTGTACGTACGTGCATGTCGACGAGTGACGACGTGTTTCTACAATTACGTTCGCGATGTGAAATGGACCCTGTCTCGCATCGATGATGGCAAATGTATATATTAATGATAATTTAATTCGTACAAAATATTGTAGCTGCACCTTTTTAGTAACGTCGTGTTCAGTCGGGAATCGTCTAAGATGTCAAAGAAAAAAAAGAAGAAATGAAAATACATAGCAATCTATTATCATCCAAGACGCCCTAGAATTCCTCCTACAGTTATAAGTCGCCATATTAACACTGTGGACATTTAAA
>JZLH01S0034257.1:41931-53035 GCA_001188425.1 Eucidaris tribuloides
GAACAACAACAACAATTTGGTGACTTACCAAACTTTGGTCATTTTGCAGCTTTTCAAATTACACTTGACACCACATTTTAAGATACTACCCTTTCCATGATGGTATAATCACAACAAATAGGGTGTCATTTTAAAGAAAAATAAATTATCTTTTTGATGATACCAAGCTTGCATTGATTATAAGTACGGAACGGGAGATATATCTGAACAAACTCAGATTTCCAAACTTTTTTTGAGGAGTTTAGTTATTGTTAAACACCTCTCTTAATATCATCGATGGATAACTCAATCACACACATGCCCATGATTGAAAAACAGAAAGCATGTGCCCTCCAGGAACAAAATAATTATTATTATAATTATTTTACAAATAAGGTCATTGCGATATTGAATGTTTTGTCAACATAATATGTATGTAATTCTGCATTCTTGACATCGGTTTAAATTGTGATAGTACGGATGATGATGGGGCAAAATGAAGATGTTTTTGGTGTTTGGAAAAGAACTTTTTAATAATTGATTAAATAATGAATTCTTTCCCTTTGCCTCTCCATCCATCGTTTATCAATGTATCAACGGTTCAACAAACCACGCCATGATATACCACAGTGATATGGTTCTGACCGTGACGACTCTGCATCACGAGGAAAACTCCATCAGCGTGACAGTACACGCTTAAGCCTATCCTCAGGGCACAGTATATATCACCAAGCCTACCCTCAGGGCGTAGAATACATCACCGTCCCGTGACGAATTCAGGCAGTAAGGGTACAAAAGTACCTGGGTCTAGGACAAAATTGGCTCGGATCGTTCCCAGTATTCACCTCTGACGACGATTCTTGGAAGTGCACTGATGTTGACTAGATGAGTAGTCTCGCTTCCAGACGTGTAGCTATTTCTTCTCACATATTCGAGCGAAATGTTGTTGACGAACACCTGCCGAAAAATTCTCACCCAGCTATCCTAGTCCAGCCTGCCTCTGTAAATATTTTAAAAATGATTATGTGAAAAGCCCCCATCAATCACGACGGAGCAACTTTAATTCGGTTGTGCCACACTCAAGTCTCCTTTGCAAGTTTTGCTGATAGAATCTGACTTTTTACCTTCTGTGTGTAAAGCATATTTCCAATTCGTCCCCATTGCTCAGGCCATATGTTTTTTCACGTTTTTGTATATGATTTTTATTGTTTACATTTTGAAAAAGACTACAAGAAATACATATTCTATATGATGTTTTCTTACTACCTTGCGTCTTTGATAATTTCTCAACCAATAGCTGGTGAAAGACTCATGGAAATAATGTCAAGTTAATTACGCCATCATCAATGCCAATTTTCCGTCACCTTCGTCATCAAAATGCTCTAACACCGATATTTTTATGCGTAGTATTACACTTGCATCATTATCAATTCCGTCAACTTCTGAAAATTACCTGAAATAACTTTAATCACACAGTCGTGTGATCGTGTGAGGTAGCTATCAATTGATTCTGCTATTCACAAGAACGGAGTGGAATAGTCCCTCTGTCAGATCCAAGAGGTCTACTTACAAAAGAGCTCTGTAGGTGTGCAGCTTATAATTATACAAAGTGGTAAATTATGAAAGTAAACATAAAATAGATTAAGCATTGGAAGTATCTGTAGAGTGTGATAATCCTGTGAAAAATAGTTATAAAGATCAAACGTGACGATAACATAATAATGGTGAGATCAGAGATACGGTAGCTAAATAAACGTGCACAAATATATAAATTTCTACAGTTTCAAAAATATGCATATAATATGTGCTATACAAATTATACTCGTCACCACAGTAAAATGAAATGAGTAATAACTTTATGGTTTAAATGATATTAACTTTGGCAGAAAGAAGGGACAGAGAAAAATATCAAAAGAAAGTGATTTTTTTTTCGTCGTATTTTTCAAAAGTTTCATTTCGTACAACATTCAATTACATTTAAAGGCAGGGACTCTCACCCTCCAGCAGGAGAGAAAACAATCACGCACGCCCTAAGGTATATGTATGTGAAATCAGAGGATCAGTAATAACCTAGAATTTGAAAAAAAAATGCAAACAACCCAAGGCCGTGATGAGTGTGTCTTCTATGGTAGGAATTGTCTCTACACAAGACAATAATTCCAATCAAAGTCTAACGGTCAATGTATTTCCACTAAAACCAATATTTAACCCGTGCACTTTTCTAACGGTTCTTTAATGAGAAATTCTTCTATATAACAATATATTCATACAATGTTAGTTTTAAGGCATGCAGAAGGTCCTTGACTATAAGTTCAGTTCAGTAAGTCAATAATTTAGTTTATTCAATTGTACTTTATTTTATGCATTAATTGAGTGATTTATTCACTGATTTTTTATTCTTTGGGAGGGGGTGGTGAGAGTTGGAGTGGGGATGTTTTGCTTTTAGCTTAAGCAATACCTAACATTATCACGGCGTCATGAGGGTTAGATTAAGCTTAAAACATAACATTTACCTTGGATTTTAAGCTGTATGTTGCAATATTGCTTATCGTCATTACCTTATTTTAGGTAATCGGAGAATACATAACACCTGGTTATGTTATACATAAAAAAATATGTTTCGTTAGGGAAATGTAACATTATTGAAATAACGTTACCGTTCTAAACATAGACCTATTTTATTCCTGTTCAAGGACCACCTGAACAAGACTAAAATTAAAATATCACATTTTCTGAACTTTATTTGTGTAGACATACAATCCCCCGACAAACCTTTTGGTTTTGAACACGATCAACGCTAAAGCAACACAATTGTCATATTTGATTACGGACCTTCGTCACTTGTGTATAATTATAGAAAACCATAAAATCGTGCTTTTCCGTTCTCCACGCTGTATTTTCCGCACAATGCGACTAGGGCACCTCTAGAATTTGTGGTGTGCCACCTCACGTCGCGGGGCATAGCTGTTTAAAAGTAAGCTAATCTCTTTTGCACCGCTCCAGCAGCGCAACAAAACATCACTTATGGCCTTATGCTATTACATGTGAAATCTGAAGATCAGTAATTACCTTAAATTTGAAAAATACACCAAAGAGTAACGGTCATTAAAGGCAGTGGATCTCATTTGCAAGCATCCCCACAGATCAGGAAAAGATCGCCCATGCCCTTAGGCTACTGATGAGAGGCATGTTTGTGAAATTTGGGGGTCAGTTATTGCATAGAATTTGAAAAATGCGAAAGAAAAACAATAACCGTTTAGTGTACGTTCTATGGGAGGAATTTTTTTTCTCGAGAAAAAAAATTAAACAGAGTCTAATGGTCACTATAATTCCACTAAAACTGAGTTTCTAGCTCCTATATTTTGCTAAAGATTCCCAGTTGGCATTTTCTTCTAAATGCCATTATATTTACACAATGTTAATTTTTAGGCATGCAAAAGAGATCCCCATGCCTTTAATGACCATTTTACATTCACGGGTACACTCCACGTGAAAACCTCTGAACTGAGTTATTTTTGTAGCGTTTATGGAAGCATTTATCCTTTATTACTAATGTGCATGAGACTGATGCATAAAGCCTGTCATGGTCATGCATGCATTTAGTATATGTTTGTACATTGCAAGCAAATTTCTCACATCATACATGATGACCACCATGCACTGTACGGGTCTGATAATAGTATAAGACTATTGGATTTTTTGTCTCTACAAGACTATAATTCAAATCAATGTTTATACGGTCACCATAATTCCACTTAAACTGAGTGTGTAGTTAATATACTATGCTGAATATGTTTTTACATGGTATTTTTCTTCTATTAAATACCAGTGTATTTGCAGAATATTATTTTTAGTCGTGCAAAAGAGACACCCCGCCTTTAATAGATACATGGGATGACGTGATTTCTATTTATCACGATTTAACTTGGAAGTGCAACAGAGTCTAATTAAGATTAATTTGATAGCAGATGTGTTGTCAATGAAATAACATCCTTTTTGTATGGGCCCATACACAAGCTTTGACACGGGATCTGTTGTGATACCGTTGAACACGGTGTGCTTTCGGCTTTGATAATACATAAAAAATGAAACCTAAAAAAATGGACCCCACATGGAATATCACGTGAAATGTCTCTTTCCAACACAAAACCGTTTCATGGGCCCAAAACTCTGGAATAAGTTAAACGACACTCTTAAAAATCTGTCTGTCAGTGAATAATTCTAAACGAAATTTAAAATAATAATAATAATAATCATGTTAATAATAATTACTTGCTATATAAAAAGCTTCACCGAGTAATTTTACAGGTGTTTCAACATCGTTCTGATAGTTTTAATGCATAAGTTTACTAATCATTCATAGTTTTTAGTGGGTTCCCCCCCCCTTTTCTGAGTATAGGGGGCCTACAGTATAGATTTAGAGTTGATTTGTTTTATATCATAATTGTTCTTTTATGTGGTATTATTTTTTTATACATGTACGTCATTTAGACATGTTTGTTTATTTTTTTCGTGTTTTTTTATTGTATTGCAGTGCTTTTAAAGGTGTTCCCTGACGCAGGCATTGTGATTTTAGGGAATCAAGCCTCCTTACTTTGTATATTCTGTTGCTCTATTCATTTGTATATCTGACATACAGGCAGGAAATAAATTATAATTTGAATTTGGATTTAAATTTGAAATAGGTAAATAACGTGATTTATGTATCTATTTTCAACTAAAAAGTTCATGGGTTTATATCTCAAAATGATTCAGAATTCTATAATTGCCTTTAAATGTGTTTCCTTAATTTTCAAGCCCAAGTGAGCCAGACAATCAATTAAACTAAAATCATTCACAAATACAGTCATATACGTTTTCGTCTCTAACAAAGCCTTGAGCTCGATATTCAGTTTTCTTGACATTCATGCCCTCCAAATCCAAGAAACTTCAATTGCCTTGTTATTTCCTGGGAAATACAATTATAATCACACATTTGTCGCTGGCACTACTGCGAAGTTGAGTAATATAGGTGAGGAATAAATAACACATTACACAAAGAATCCATGCGATTTAACACATCGAAGTTGCATATCATTAATTGAACTTGTGTGACTTTCACGAAAAGCCTCAATATCCTCTTTTGAACACAAGGGGATGTTGGATTATCTGTAATCAATTCGTTCTGCTTCGTCTTGAATGACTTACATGTGGTTAGATTATGTTGCTGAAAGGAATTGAAATTAAAAAGCATGTTTTATTGTACAACTGAATTGAGGTTGTGCAGTACTTATATAAATCATGCAATTTCTCACTAAATCGTAATTTGGAAGTTGCATCTATTATAAGTGTGACATACTTAAAGTAATTTAGCAACAAAAAATTACTAAAAGCCTGAGTTTAGTTTTGGGGATTTTTTTCTTATTTGAAAGCAGACTCTGCTCTTTCAGATGAGGTATAACTCATAACCTTAACACCTTATTAATCCTTTGGATGCTATAATGTAAAATATAGTAGGCCCCCCCCCCCCGAGATTTGCCATTAATTGATAAAAAAAAACCCCAAAGACATTCAGAATCTGTTATTGCTGGGATATGACTTTTGGGCATAAAGCTTTCAAATAAAAAAAAAAATTCCCAAAACTAAACTTGAGCTTTAAATTAGATATCTAGGACAGTCAGGCAAACAGATAGACAGACAGACTGACACATCGGCGAATCTCTAGTAATAAAAGTATAAATGATAAAGAATATAACAAATAAATACATAAGGAATACAAATAGCAACTAACGTTTTGCATATTAACCGCTCTTTTCACACCAACGCTTGTTAACTGAAGTTACAATCGCACCACCACTCAACCAGTTTTGATAAATCTTCCATAATACTCTCGGAACAGAACTAGGCCGTTGTTACCCTATCACCTTCCCAATCCAACAAAATGTCCAGTCCGAATTGTGAATGGTATTGTAATGTTACATGGTGAGTCATGTGGTGACCCGTTTAAATACCGGCATGTGGCAGGCGGTTGCCAAGGGATTTTTGATAAAATCAGATCAAAATTTCTCAGCTCGGAATCATGTGATAAGTGATGACGGTTTTTCGCGCATGCGTACAACCAATACGCTGCATGGGTCATCTAATAAACGTCGATGATTGCTGAAACTACTAATCGAATCCCTGTTTAGCACGAGCAGGGTGCGGAGTGTACTTTTGGATCCGACGGACAACCCCTTCACTTTTTTATTCTTCTTTCTTCTTCTTCAGATGGATATTGCACCATTTCATAAACCTGTACCGACGGAAACATGTTTATCAATTTATTGATATACTCATTGTCTGTCTTTCTTTCGTTCGTCATTTTTTCCCCTCTCTTTCTTCTAATGTATTTATGTATGTCATTTCGGTTTATTTACGGACTGATATAACACCACTAAAACGTTTAGCTCTTTTTTTTAATTCATTTTCTTCTATTCTTTCGTTCCATAAAACATTTTGGGGCCTATTTCAACGGAACACGTGCTTTATTGGACCCAACGAGTTTGTTAGTTGTGTGTGTGTTTGTGTGTGTGTGTGTGTGTGTGTGTGTGTGTGTGTGTGTGTGTGTGTGTGTGTGTGTGTGTGTGTGTGTGTGTGTGTGTGTGTGTGTGTGTGTGTGTGTGTGTGTGTGTGTGTTTTGGGGGGTATGTTCCTTCGCTTAGTCAATCCTCCACGTCTGCCCTCCTCCATTGAAAAACACTGGCTACGCCAACTCAATATACATACTTGTAAAATATCATTTTACCATGCCTAGACAACACCTCTTTTATGTTCGTATTTTTAAAAATTTTCTAACATGGGAGAGGCCCCCCTCGAACATACACTCCTCCCACTCAGTCACTTCGCTCCCTCGCTAGTATGACTACGCACAAACAGTTTTCCACATACTTCCTGTAGGCGTACAACTTTTGAAATCCTGACTGCAATCTATCTTTATAAAATATACCTTCAAATAAAACAATTTACCATGTCTAGAATCACGTCTTTTTTATGTGTATTTTCAAAAAGTTCCTACCGTGGGAGAGGGTATCCCCCTCCCATACCATCCTCCCGTTCACAGGTTTCGCTCCCTCGCAAGTATCACTGCCCAGTCGCAGTTTTCATATACTCACCTGTAATCTTTTGAAAGTAATCCCTAATAATCTTCATAAAATATACCTTTAAAATGTTTATTTACCATGCCCAGAATCACGTCTTTCCTATGCGTATTTTCCAAAAAGTCCCTACCGTGGGACGGGGGTTATCCTGCCCTCCCACACCCTCCCCCGCTCGGTCGCTTCGCTCCCTCGCATGTTCCCGTCAAGCCCCCCTTTATTTAGCCCCCCTAAAATTTTTGCTCTAGAACCGCGCCTGAGCCAGAGCCTGCATATAACCAAGTTCAACCACACTACGTTGCATTTGGATTACTACATGGATGGGAACTCTCCACACAAACGCATTGCATGATGGACTTTCGGACTTCTCTGACATCCTGCATGGCTGAAAATCTGTAACTTACAAAAAAAAAATCAAAACCCCGTGCATGTCCTACTTTTCTCCTACTTTTAGCTCTTTATATCCTACTTTTCTCCTACTTTTCCCTAAATTTAGCTCCTATTTTCTCCTACTTTTTCACCACGGTCCACTTGAAAGCCTGGACTTCATCAGGGAAAAATCAGGGAATTTTGTTTTCTTGAAATGCTGGGAACCCTGAAATAATACGCAAGCAATTTCAAAGCCTGAAAAAACCCAGCAATAGACATCCTATACACATTACATGTTTTGTATGTATACAGTGTATTGCACATTCATAACTGTACAAGAAAACACAAAATTATGAAAACCCCAACTTGCGTATGTTGACGTTGCATCCAGTCAGATTTATGTGGCAAAAAAATCTAAATTTCTGACATACCGTCCCTACTAAAAGAATTTGCAACATACACTAAAACGCATTCATTTTGAGTTGAAGGTGTCTTTCTACAATGATGTTCTTATGAAGTTTATTATTGGAAAATAAAAACAAATATTTGAGATGAAATCAATGAATATTCCTTCTCCTTTCTTCTCAAAGGCGGAGAGATTATCAAATGCAGGCGCACTCACAACAGAGAGGTTGGAGCATAAATGTTATATTTTTTTGCCTCCCAATATACGGTTGGGGTGTTAATTCACATTAGCATAGTAATTCGGTTTTATATTTTCTGTGAAACGGTTTTGATGGTTTGGAAAGACATCCAACAAACACAAAATGTCAATATGTTCCTCTGACGCGGTCTCAGAAAGAAGACCACATCCGGCGAAAAAGAAAGCGCTTCCTGTCTTCATAAGACAGTGGTAAGGAGGATACGCGCCATATTTTAAACGAGACCTCTTCAAGTTACAATTTATCATTCTTAATTCCATAGTTGGTTTATTATTGCAAACATCCTAAAATTTACTGTCAAGCGATGTTTTAGCACATATTGCATATAATGATTTGAAGAGAAGGCCATCATTATTACTGTCTTATGAACATAGGAGGGGCTTTCTTTTTCGCGGGATGTGGTCTTCTTTCTGAGACTGCTTCAGAGAAACATATTGACATTTTTTTTTGTTTGTTGGAAGTCTTTCCAAGCCACTAAAACCGTTTCACGGGAAATATGAAACCGAATTACTATGCTGGTGTGAATTAACGCCCCACCCATACAGGGAAATGTTTATGTTCCAGCCCCTCTGTCGTGGGTGCACATGCATTTGATAATCTCTCCGCCTTGGAGAAGAATGGAGGAGGAATATTCATTGTTTTCTTTTCAAATAAGTTGTTGTTTTTCATTAATAAACTTCATTAGGACGTCATTATAGAAAGGACCCTTGAACTCAAAATGCATGCGTTATAGTGTATGTTGCAATACTTTTGAGTAGGGAGGGTATTAGCTGTATGTTGTTTCCTATTGGAATACAGTGAATTATAAAACGGGTAGTGGGATGAATTTAATATAAATTGTTTATCATATTCAACTATTTATCCATTTTGTATTGTTCATCTTCTTGAAATTTGTATTAGTACAGTCAAAGTATAACGTGAATATATATGACTGTAAGATTATTATTTTGAGATTTTTATTGCTACAAATGAAGAAATAAAAAGCAAACTAAATTTACCTATGTTTGTGTCAGTTGCCAATTCGCCGCTGCCAGATTTATTTCATGGCTGAACGCCAACTCAAAGTTCATACACCTCTGAAAACACATGGAAGCTAAACGCAAGGGCGTAGGCTGGGGGGGGGGTACACTGGGTGCACCTCCCCATGCCCAAACCAGCCTTCGCCCTTGAAACGCAGTTGGAAAAGGTACATACGTGTAATTCGTCGCCAATATCTAGGGCATTGCACATTTGAAATAAAGCCAGACCAAACAAAATTGCGCCAATATGCCACTGCCAGATTTAATTTAAAGGAAGATGTAGCAGGCAACTAACAGGAATAAGTTAAGAAAAATTACATTGTGAGTATTGTGAGAATTATGGTACATGTGCAGAACGCATTCATTCACATAATCCCACTACAACCATGACGACTTCGGCTCATAAAAGGTCTCTGGCCCACACGTGTGGAACTCCCTTCAACTGTCATTAATATTCCTTCTCTTCCTTTAAACATTAAATAAAACAAATTTTAATCACTCAATACTCGAGTTAGTTGGTTTAGCTTCTGTAGTCCACATCGTAGCTAAATCAATGATATTAAATACACTTTCCGTGTCGTGGTGTGTGTGTTGTGTTTTGGGGGTATTGTTCCTTCGCTTAGTCAATCCTCCAGCGCTCGTGCCCTCCTCATTGAAAAACACTGGCTACGCCACTCAATATTTACATAACTTGTAAAATATTCATTTAGATCCCTAGACAACACCTCTTTTATGTTTCGTATTTTTTAAAAATTTTCTAACATGGAGAGGCCCCCTCGAACATACACTCCTCCCATCAGTCACTTCGCTCCCTCGCTAGTATGACTACGCACAAACAGTTTTCCACATACTTCGCTGTAGGCGTTACAACTTTTGCAATCCTGACTGCAATCTATCTTTATAAATTATACCTTCAAATTTAAAACAATTTACCATGTCTAGAATCACGTCTTTTTTATGTGTTATTTTTCAAAAAGTTCCTACCGTGGACGAGAGGTATTCCCCCTCCAATACCATCCTTCCGTTCACAGGTTCTGCTCGCCCTCGCAAGTATCACTGCCCAGTCGCAGTTTTCATATACTCACCTGTAAATCTTTGAAAGTAATCCCTAATAATCTTATAAAATATACCTCTTAAAAATGTTTATTTACCATGCCCAGAATCACGTCTTTCTATGCGTATTTTCAAAATGTGTGTGTGTGTGTGTGTGTGTGTGTGTGTGTGTGTGTGTGTGTGTGTGTGTGTGTGTGTGTGTGTGTGTGTGTGTGTGAGTGTGTGTGCTTCCAACATGAGACAAACGGGTACCTCAACTAGCCTGTCCCGTACGCACCAAATCGTCCCCAATACCCATACGACGCTAAAAGCACACGCAGATTGCTTTGGATTTTAAAGTATAAAAATATACCTCTTGACCTGTTGAAAAGCAACTGCTGCATTAAACGTCATTTAGAATATCATGCGCATGGTATGATATCTTGTTTTATTAGTGTTGTATGGCTAAAGAATTATTGATTTACAGATTGTAGCTGTGTTCACTTCATTGTCATCTCTTGAGTACAATGTATCGGTATTGTGGTCAAAAATTAATCCCATAGGGCTGTCATAGCTAAACTATATTTCTGTAAAACAAGTTAGTTTTCAACCTAATTACCACATAGACATAATGTCTGCAAAACCTTTATCGGGCATTGTGTACATCATTACACTAGAAATATAGTACGTCATAAAAATAAATACAGCCATTTTGTAATGACAGACAAGACAAAATGTCGGTCAAAAGAGGATTAATTTTGACCCGAAATAGCACTTCTTATCGCAAATAATCTACCAAATAGCACATGTAGACGACATAGGTCTCTAACTGGGGGTTGGGGAAAATGGCCCCGTTGGCCTATGACGTAGTAGTTACGGTGAGCGCAATTAGTCACTCGGTGAGCAAGAGACTGTCACATGCGTCTACGAC
>JZLH01S0034259.1:5000-20104 GCA_001188425.1 Eucidaris tribuloides
GTCCATTACTTCCCTTCATTATCAATACCAAACGGTAGTTTAGTACTTACAAATGGTGTGTTGAAAGTTTGAGATCCATACGTCATGAATTTGTTTTATGAGAAAAACTAATAACGACATGTTACCAGAGTGTTGTTCTTTCCGTGAGTTTAAATTTTGCTCAAATTGCGAATCACTGTTATGTGTACCGTCGCAAGACCAGCGGAGCGCACTGATTGGTTAAACGGCTAACCTCTGCGCGACCTTCGGCTAACGGCTGATCGTACAATTTTGAAACGGCCCGTGCACGTCAACATCACAGATTTTTTTTGAAAAGACTTCAGAGTCATTTGAAAAAGGATGAAGTTTAACCATCCAGATTTTCACCAAAACTCAATATTTTACCCCAAGTCTCTATGAGAGGTGTTTATTTATATTAATCTTCATATTGGATATGATTTCAGCTGATTTAATTTATTTTAGATGTTTTTGACGTGCATATCAATGACACAATCTTTAACCAGAGTTCTTTTCTTATGGGAAAATGCATGGTAAAATAACCCTAACTGGAGTTTTCATATTTAACCAGTCAAGAGAAATTTCTCTCGTGAAAGTTTTGTGCAATAGGCCCAAGGTGAGCACTACTTTCTGAACACCTTTAACCCTACCATATTCAGAAAAACCACATGCAAATTCTGTTGATTTTTTTTGTAATAGAACTGAGAGGTTTTTTTGCACTACTAGAATGACAGTTCATGTGCTTTTCAAGTGCCTGACCTCACAAGATATATTTCTGATTGTGTTTAGTTCTGATTTGACATGGAAGAGGTATAGAAGGATGTAGTACAAAAGGAAAAGGTGTAACAATATTTGAATAAACCAGTGAAACACTCAGTTCAACAGGATTTATCTGTTATTGTGACCGGTCAGTTGTCTGAAGGTCATTAGTCTGATGCGAGGGTCATTCAAGGTCATTGGTCAGGTATGAGTAGAAAGGTGTGATGCCCCCAAATATTGCTTAATGATAACCCCTTTTGTTTTATATTGGTATTATTTTTCTTCTCAGAATGGTCAATTGCAATTATACCAGTTCTCCAGACTTTTAACCACAATCCACGTTTTGCAAACCTGTAATTAGTACTACACAAATAAATATTTGGTTACTGGTACATAGGGAACCAATCCATGTAATTTTCATAATTTCAACGTTTGTGGTAAATATAAATAGTTTTTATAGCATTTTTCTGTCTAATTGGGAATTGGCATGACTGTGTAAACAGGGTCTTTTAGTTTGGTGATGAGATGAGTATGTTTACTTACCAGAGCAGCATGGTTTAAATTGTTGCCCATTATGAGATGATGATGACGATGGTGATGATAGTAATAATAATGATAATAATAATAATAATAATAATAATAATAATAATAATAATAATAATAATAATAATAATAATAATAATAATAATAATAATAATAATAATAATAATAATAATAATAATAATAATAATATTAATAATATTAATATTAAAATAATATTAATACTACTACTACTACTAATAATGATAATAATAATAACATCAACAATTACAAAAATAATAATATGGTATTGGTGATGATAATGATAATGATAATTTTATCATTATGGATCAATTTGTGTGTGTGTGTGTACTTGTATATGTGTGTGTGGAAGTTTGCGTGTTAGATAATAATCCTTGTCATCGTGGGTAGCAATGTATACCTACAATGATTGCCTGCCTGGCATTTCTGAGACTGGTCCCTGCGTGTGTATATAATGCATCCTGCGGCAGAGTGAGCAAATATGCTAATGAGATGGCTCCCTGATCTTGCTGCGCTCGCTGAAGCTCATGAGCAAATCATTACTAGAGGGGAAAGCGAGGCAAGCGAGAGAGATACTGAGGGAGGAAAAGGGCCTGCCAGTGTATTGCGTACTATTAGCTTTTCCAGTCCTTTCTCTTCTCTTATCGATCTCTCGTACACAGTTGCCGGGCCACATAGTGCTCTGCAGAGAGAGAGCACAAAACATCGTGTGCGGACTTTTTTTCGTGTCGATATCCCGCTCAGCCATATTGTGCGTGTGGTCATGCCAAATGTAGCATCCATATTTTGCGTTACGTTTTACATAGCGTTATGATACCGTAATGTGTACATAATTCTTGCTTTTTGCGGTGTGAACGTGTGGATAATAATAACTTTCTTCTCGTGTTTGGCATCTTTAAGCAGTGCCGGCAAGAGTAGGTTCGAAGATGGTTTGGGCGATTATGTCGTATTTTCTTGGATTGTAAATAATTTAGCGCGCTTCCCTGCACAGATGTCGCAGAGTGGAGAAGCCGTTTGCTCGTCGGTAGAGTGCTGTCGCCGTCATTTCTTGTTTTACTTGGTGTAATATACTATATTAACCATGTAGAATGATGTTTTATAGCGAATTTTATGTTTCAATCTCTATATTTCGTATCCCTTATCAGTTTGGTAAATTATAGTTTGAAAAATTATATGTTTCATTTCACTTGAATTGTGTATAAAATATTATTCAAGTGTGATTTTCATAATCGCTTCATCGTAATCAGTCAAAGATGGTCACAGTTTTCCAACAGTAAAGACTTTAGGAAGTAACGATTTTCCAGAGCTTAAATTTGGTTATTTTATAATTAAGTATTATCAGTGTTAAATTGAAAGTAATGAGATATTATATTTCCATAATCTTGCATTTACTCTGAAATACAATAGTATAATATAAACTACATTCAGACAGGCACAACAGTCTACCAATACTACACATTCATTGTGTATACTGAGCATATGACTACATGAGTATACATAGTGGTATGTACATGTAGTATGATTCCTTTGATCTGGTTGGAATGTCAGTAATGTGAAATGCACTACACATTACAAGTCTTCCCATCTGCTGACTGGAGACACAACATCATTATAATAGAGGCACATGTACTGGGAGGGTATCACATTTAAAATACCATCAACAACCCCATATAACAGCAGCAGCAGTAGTAGTTGTTGTTGTAGTAGTAGTAGTAGAAGTAGTAGTAGTAGTAGTAGTACTTGTAGTTGTAGTAGTAGTAGTAGTAGTAGTAATAGTAGTAGTAGTACATGTTTTAGTACTAGTGGTAATACAGTTCATGTGTACAAATGTAGTATTTCTTAATTACAATATATTTCTGGTTTCATCAATGCAAAAGTACTGTACATTATCCTTTGTATTTATGAAATGGAATTTAATGTACAAATATTGTAGAAATCTTGGGTTCAGTGTAATTTTTACAGTAATTTCTGTAGTTTTCTGTGATACAGTATATCTGCATAACAGGTTATAACCAGATTTCTACCCCGTACCCCCCGTTTTTTTTTGGGGGGGGGGGGGGTTAAGTCACATAATCAATTTTGAAAAAAGAAAAGCAGTTTAGACTGTGATTTTTATCATAAAAATCACAAAGACAGATTTTTTAAAAAGTTGATTATTGGGCACATGTACATCTGTCAAAGAGTGATATATATTGGATTAAGACACCAGCAGGTTTTATAATGAAGGGACACTCCCTTGAGAATCTCTTATTCACATTGGACTTCATCATGATTACTAAACTTCTTGCATTAAGAGTGGATTAACTATTACAACCGAGCTAAAACGTCATACTGTATGCGTACAATTATTATACAGTATGTAGTACGTGTATACTAGAGGTCATGGATGCATCATAGATATTGCTAGCACCATCATGGCTAATTATGAACATCCTGCTTGAATGAATGTGTGTCTTCTTTAAATGGAAAACATGAATGCGTATTGACAAAATGGTTTTGTACACACACATACTGAACAAAATGATGAAAGATAATATAGGGCATATGAATAGCTTGAAGTTATGTACTGTACATGTACCAATTATTAATTGAATTGATTTGTTCAACATCAAATTCATTGAAATTTTCTTGTTACTCTGTTTTCTGTCTGATAAAATCATAGAACCATAGTGTACAAACTATCAACACTCAGTGAATCATACACTCTGAGCATTATTCAGAAATTACCACAAGCAAAAAATGACTGAAGCCCCCTGCCAAAAAAGGGGGGAGGGAATTAAAAAAAATTGTAGTAGATAGTATTCACTTTTGGAAGCTGGTTATTGGAAACAAATTTGTGAAAGTGTGATACTGTTATCCAGGGTGTTTTTTTTTATATTTTTTTTAGAATGGCAACCATAATAGTAAAAATGTGGTTTAAAAATCAAAAGGAAATGGGTGATTGATAAATAAAACAGTATTTTGTTCAAAGCAGTTTAGCTTTTATACACAAAATATTAGCTTACTAATGTAATGTATTTCTTTAAAAAAAATGAATAAATTCATATTTTCATTGGGGATAAGTTTGTAAATAAAATGTGGTTTGATACATCATACATGTAAAATAAACTATTTCCTCTTAATATAATTTTCATTATACCTATAATTAAAACACTCATGATTTGGGGATACTTAATTAAAAGCAAAAAAATAAAAAATTGATCAAAAAATAAGACGAAACAAATGCAGATATTTGCATATAAATCTCTATTACATTGTCCTCACATGCATACTTTTCTAAATCTTTCTCACCCAGTATATTATGGTACTTTGAGCACCTTGTTTATTGTAGATTAACTAGCTTAGAATTTTTGAATGAAGTTTCTGATTTAAACATTGACATTCTTTACACAAACAGTTCTGAACTTTACAATAGTTCAATATCTAGTAAGCTCCAAAATCACATTACCATACAGCGGTACTCTCACAATTGATACCATTCTGCCAATCTCATTAGATCCAGAACTTGTGTGAACTGGCCAAGACAATCTGTGCCGTTTAATCTTCTTGAATGTAAATGTAAGACATGATACTTGGGACAGGCCACTGCACTCGATGACCACCATCTTTTCTTTTTGAGCGATGCCGACACATGTTACTAGAAGTCGCTCATCAGGGTATGGGGTATACATGTACATACCAGAGAGAGGCCCCAGAGATATGATTAACCCCTTAAGACCCGTTATCTGTTATGGCTATCTGTTTAATCGCATTTGGTTTGTTGTGCTTTAGGGGGATGAATTGGGTGTCTTAAAATAAGCCGTGCTGTTTCTTCGATTGGTATCCAGTTCAGCCAAAGGCTGATATTGCAATTCCAATTTATCTATAGATGTACATGTATATCTGTATGATGTGTCAGTATAGTACATGTACTGCATTAGTGTCTTTTACCTGCAGTGGTAGGCACAACGATGCAATATATTGCGGCAGATTATATTGGTGAATTGTAAGATTCTCTTTATATTCTATTTCAATTTTCAAATAGATTTTATTAGTTGACTTCATCTTAAAACTGATACAAAATTAATAGACACTTGCTGAGAGATTTGTGTACAGTGCAGAAGTTTACTGTCTTATTTCTCCATCATGCAAGTTTTGGACACACATTTTTTTTAAAGCAGGACTTCACTGTAACGTTTTTCTCTTGTCTCTTCTGTTCTCTTGCAGCTTTTTTATTGTCATCCTCTTCTGCGTCGCTGTCTTGTGGTCGGTGACCGACCAGCCACCGCAAGGTGCAAACTCCAGCAGCGACATGCCGTCGGGATCATGGAATAACAAGGGGGTCAGCATCCAGAGTTCCGACCTGTCGGATGCGGGGTGCGCCTACCAGACCCTGTACCAGCCTGTCGTCAAATCCACCGCACCGCGGCAGCCGGGGGATGGGTTCTCGCTGGAGACGCACCACTTCATGGACCTCTCCCAAGTCCTGAGGGAAGTCGAAGATGAGGGGAGTCTCATTCCATCCCCGACGAGATCAGGAGACCGGAAGAGGAGGCTCAGCGACGATTCGCCGGAGTACGACCATGATGGATATGCCACGCATGCTTCAATTGAACAATTGAAAAATGCCTTTTCCATCAGCTTAGATAGTTTGAATGAGAATAATGTTGATTCGACTTGTAGTAGGTATAGTAAAGACAGTCCCGGGAGCGAGTATGACTGTGAGAAAACACCGACAGTCAACAGAAGCTTCTGGTCGACGTCAGGAGATGGCAGTCCCGGACTGAATTGTTTTGATTCTCATTTTTACGATGACGCAGATGGCATCGGGTATGAAAGGCTTAACATCGCCGAGGCAGTATTAGAAACACCAACCAATCTTAACACGTTTGTGCAGTCATGTGACCTAGAGGGTGAGAAGGAAATTCGCAATATCGGAGTGGTAACAGATGACTACGAGTTGAATAACGACTTGGTCCAGGAGTTTATCGGAGAACGCAAGAGCTGCTCGTCGCAAGACGGAGCCAGCTCTGCATCATCAGAGAGTCTAAGGTCGGCCTACTCCCTGCAGACGCCAGCCTTATCATCTAGCCCAGAGAGTTACGACATGCTTTATCGTAGCTTTGAAGTCGCGGCCATGATGGAGAAGGAACAGAGGCGGAATGGAGTCACACCACTGGAACCTCCCCAGGAATCATCTCTGGACATCCTGAACAAAACATCGCCCAAACTGCAAAGGATGAGCAACCATAGAGGAGGAGGAAAGACTAGTTCCTGTGAAGCTAGTCCATCCTCCCCACTTGCGTCGCTGTCAAGATCATCCGGGACTGATTCAGATTCTGGTGGAATGTGCAGATCCGAACACCGAACGATGACGCTCGAGTTCACCAACAGCTCGATGAAAGCGCAGTCGGCCGAAGACATCAGCTCCTCCAAAGTGACTTTTGCACAGATTGCCCAGCAGCGCAGGAAACCGGAATGGACCGAAGAGAAGAAAGACCAGGATCTCCCGCAGGAGAATCTGTTACACTGGACCGAACTGCTGTCTTTCAAGGACACCTCATCAGACCAGACCAATTCACTGAGACCTGGTCCACAGCGCTCCATCTCGCAACACCAGACAGATGCTCCGAGGAGGCCGCAGTCGCTACCGATTCAGCTGAGGCATTTGCAGAAACCCACCTGCCGGCCCCAACAGACACCCCAACAACACCAAAGAGGCGTCACAAGGACTCTGAGCGCCCCTGAGGGCTTCAGCAATGTCCAGAGGACCAGCAGATCATGGGGAGAACATGATGAAGGTGAGTAAAAAAAAGAAAAATACTTCTTGTTGTATCAAATCATTATATTTGTTATAAGAAGGTGAGATATTGATCGACCACTCATATCAATATAAAGCCAGTTTTTTTAATTATTAATGTTAAATTTCAATTGCATGGGTTTGTTTCTTATGTCTATATGTTATCATTACAACTGACTAGTGACGACTTCTCTAAACACAATGATATGTGACAGAGGTTTGTAGTGTAAACTAAAGCATACTACATAAAAATATAAAAGTTTGATTATGATTATTTAAATCATGACTGTACATTACAGTAGTCTTCCATACAATGGGGTAAAATTTAATGGGGTACTCCCGTTAAATGGGTAAAATATCTTGCAAATGCCTACCCCATTATGGAGACCATTGAATTTGCTTGTGCACTCATGGGAGTTGTACATGATTCAAACATGTACACACATGGAGGTTTAAATTACTCAATGTACATAAATAAATCCTATTTTCTGTGCTGTCTGTCCTGGCCTCTATTTGTTTTTGTTTTATTTCTTCTTTCTCCACCTGGAATCTATTTGTTTTGGATATTTAGCACTACCTTATCAACCATTAGGAATCTATTCCCTGTAAATTACCTTCATATCACAAATACTTTTAGCTTGAAGCCCATCCACTGAGCTCATTTCTGGGAGCACACTTCCTGAATCAGGATGTTTTGTTTCAAGATAAACATGGCGTGATTTTGACAGCCCTTTTTCCTTTCACACATCAATCCACTTGTTTTGTGTTTGTCACCATTTACTCTGAAAAACAAAACAGTATAAACGAACCACCATAAATTCAGGTCAAGCACAAGAAAAGCATTGTTACTGGTGCTGTATGCATCTGAAAACTTAATTGACTACGTAGCATGCTAAATATCATTGTCCCAAACCATTTTCATGTTAAATGATAAGGTTTCAAATTTATTGTTTGTTTTGTTTCACTTAGTACAAGAACATTATCACTATATTTTTAGAAAATGCTACCAAATTTTGCAAAGATCAATAATGACAATAAAGTTAAAATAATATTACTCTGTCATTCAGACATGTGCAATAAGCAATAATTGTGATGTACCTAATGATTTTACACTGATTTTGAATTGCCAAGTTACCACTTAATATCAGAGAATGACATTATTATCATTATATTTTAAAGAAAATTGATTTCTACTGTTGTGTGAACGTTCAGTGAAAACTGCTAAATTAATCAGTTGTGGAAGTGAAAAAAAAATTGTGTTACTGGATATTACACAATGAATCCAGATTAACTAGATGTGTGTGTTTCAAAGAGTTAATTTTCTGTAAGATAACAATTGTGACTGTCTCCACTAGCTGTTTATCAGTGGTTTCCCAAAACTTTCCACTCACTCTGATTTTGTTTCAGGTCATTACAAGGTGATTGCCAAATAGTGTTTATTCAGTTCATGTTTTGTTTTGTGGTTCAAGCATACAGATCAATCTAAAATGCAATCTGCTTGCAGCATCTGCTATCGGTATTTAGTACTTCCCTGGTTTTCCTCTGTTTTCCTGTCCAAATCGTCCCTGCCAAATAACTCTGAAACAAAAATACCCATGACTCTCTATCACACGACAAATCCACAAGGACCCCCTCTTTGTCCTCAGTAAAACTCCTGTACAGAGTAGCCTAGTATACAGGTTTGACCTGAGTCAAACTAAGACTGGCTAGAAATAATCAGCCGGTTATAAATCAAAGATTTCCTGGGGTCAATAGGGATTATGTTTGAACCCTGGAGATGCTGATAGACCTGTAAAATTACTTAATCCACAAACATCCATCTCAGGTTGTTCTCATTTACCATTAGAATTGATAATTGGCCAAAAATATACAGAATCTGGACTAAATTCAGGTTGTAATTTGTAACTATAGTACTTATGTTACAGTTTTTATCTACATGAACAATTTTGTCTACTTGTATTAATTGATTAGTTAATAGATTTATTTATTGGTACAATTTATTTATTTATGTACATGTATTTACTTATTTATTTATTTTTCATTCATATAATTTAGTTTTGTATTTTTCTTTTTCCATTTTGTTTCAACATATAATATAATTTTTTTTAATTCACTTAGATAATTTATTCATTGATAAATTATGGTAATTGATTCATTTATTTGAATTATTGTATTTATTTCACTTATTTCATCAATACATTTACTTTCAGTATACACATGCTGTACAATCATGGCATTCTGACTTCATTAAAATCTTGTAACCTTTGAAACCAATTAGAATGTTGCTGCTGTATATACATGTACAGCTAGATAGCATGTACCATGATAGTAGAGTGTAAATGTCATACTGCACTCCAGCCACAGTGATTGTCCATCAGGCCCAAGCTACATGTAATAAACGCAGCAGTCTGAATTACTTCAAGTACACTCGGACGAGGTTATATGTACATGTACATGTACATTGGTGTTATACTTGTCCAGTGTCGGGAGGTACTGTGATAGGGAAACAAGACTCGGTAGAAATACAGTGAACAAGAGTCTTACATGTGTAACATATTGACAGGGCTCACATGAATGATGAATATAATGAAAGCTCTGAATTGATTGAATACACCTGTCCTGAGCTGATTAACTACACAGCACATAGTCATGTAGTTTCTCATTCCAGTTTGATGTCAATTGCATATGCTAATTGTTAACTGTTTAAATTTACTGATGAAGTTTTATGAGATATGTTCTCAGGCCCATTATACTACAGACCACTAGAACAAAATACATCATGATATCAACAATTCTTTCATAACCTGTCAATGCATTTTTATGCATAGTTTTTGTTTTTACTGCACCTCGTTTGTTCCTATCTCTCAGATTATACTTGTTGTAAAGAAAAAATTTCAGTATATTGAATGGACATTAGATACCATCAGAATAACCCCACAATTGTGATCTAAGACTGTCATTATGAAAAGTAATAAAAAGATGGAAAAAACTATTAGATATGACAGCAGGTTCTACTTGTCCCCCCAAAATGATGCAGACGAACATTGAAGGATATTCAGTTTTTGCAGTTTAAAAATTATGTATTTGGTATATATGGTTATATTCCAGTTCCTAAATTCTTTTTACTTCGTTGTTCTTTGCAAAGTTGTTTTATATGATGTTTCCTGTTCTCTATGTTTGTTTCATCCCTCTCGTTATATCCTAGGTATTGGAGAACTCTCAGAGACAGAAGGCGGTGATGAGTTGTCCCCCGACCCCATAGAAACACCCCCACCGAGTGACCATCCCAACTATCAACAACAACAACAACATCTACCCTCCCTCCTCCATAAAGACGAGATCGAGTTTGGTAGCCAGACTCCGCGCAGACATCGGACAATCACATGGTGCGGTTCATTTGCCAGCAACAGAAGATCACTTCTCAGCAGCAGGGAACTTATTTCTGACACGGACAGTTTGGACTCGTGGCAGCCTCGATCCACCGACATTAATGCGAACATCACGCCGAACTGCAATTCGCCGAGCGAGGGCGTTCACCAACAGAAAGACAATGTGTCTGTATTGTATGATGCGTGTAATGCGTCTCTTGCCGCATCGCTTTGTCGGAAAAACTTTCTTATTAATCGTGATAATGTACATAGAACCCAGAGTAAGCATCTTTGTAAGGATGCGTATGCGGAGCGGATGTTGGAGCACGGCGGTGTGTTTATTAGCGGCACCGAGAGCAAACCATTCCTTCTCCAGGACATTGACTCAAACAAGCCCAGAAGCGGTGCTGCCGCAGGTAAGTCACACAGCCTGCCCAGAAACCTGGGTGCCGCGAGGAGGCGCAATATGGCGCCGCAGCCGGTGGCCGAAGTCGGCCGAAAAGCATGGAAGGCCTGACATCTTACTGTAAAGATTCAGAGTTGGATGACTTGTTGCACAGTCTCGCTTCCCAAACGCGGTCGAAATCTCCCGTTGATACGTGGCACAGGAATCCTGCAATGACCGCGGGCGTGTCGGCGATTCAACAGCAGTGGAACGATAGCGATCGGTTGGACTACGCCTCGCTAGATTCGTACCTGCTTGGAAATAAAGCGTCCAAGCAGACTAGAGTCACTTGCGAGGAGCTGCTGAGCAGCAGCGACGAGTCCGACCTGTTCCCATCGTCACGCCGCATCATCAGGATCGACAACGTTGCGAAGGACGCCGAGGTGAAGTACATCAAACATCGACCGCTGAAACCCATCCACGTTGTTGATGCGGAGCACCACCGAAAGAAAGGTTGGAATCATGACTGTGGCATGCTAGACATTGGCCTGTTGTCGATTTTCAAAAGTTTCACTACATTCTTTCATCGTCATGTTTGTTTTATTGACTGTGCAAGTAATTTTGTGATTTTAGTTTTCAGTTTGTTTGTAAGTCATGTGCAATTCATTTTCAAGACTTATGTTAATGTGCCATGTTTTTGTGCATGCTCTGTATGATTTTCAGTTATGTTGTATAATAATCATATTTTCAGTTCAAAAATTATTTTGTGTGTATGTATTTGAGAATCCAGAAAAAGGATATTCCCAGGTAAATTCTATGATAAGCCTGATTTAAGGACAATTATAGTCCAATTTTTAAGACAGTAAAAATTCTGTTTTAAGCATGTAATGGATTGTAATGAAGAGGATTTTAAATGAAGATATACACAGATTTGCATCATTCATTGTCCACCATAATTGAATCACATGTCCAATTTTAAGTACTGGAATGTAGGTGTCTGGATTTACCTTTTAAAAACTTTGTTTTTGCATGTCATTAATAAATTGTTTCATTATATATTTGCATGCTGTAATTGTTTTTTGAATATTCGTGCATTGTTTTATAGAAATGAATGAATATATTTGTGTGAGTGCTCATGTGGTAAGTATTTACAATGTTCTCTGTTTTATTATGCCTCCGCCCCGTAAGGGAGCCGGAGGCATTATGTTTTCGGGTTGTCCGTCCGTACGTCCGTACGTCCGTGGGTCCGTACGTCCGTGCGTCCACACTTTCTTGTGAACAAGATTACTGAAGTACCGCTGGAGGGATTTTGATGATACTTAGTCCAAGTACACCACTCAAGGCATAATGATTAGATTTGGACAATTCAGTCCCCCAAAGGTCAAATCCAAAGATCAATAACTTTATACTAAACATCCATTTCTGCCTATAACTCCAGTATACGAGTCTCATCTGATTATATAAGTGCCGGTTTTAGCAATTAAAAAGACCAAAATAACAAATATTTTGTAGAGTCACGGTCAAAGGCAACGGTCAAGGTCAAAGCAATACCATTTTCCCAAAATCTTGTTCGGCCTAAAAACTTCATAGGGAGTGCTCACTGTGATTATATTTTCGGTTAGATTTTCAAACAAAGACAAATATTTGTAATCCAGGGGTAAGAGGCAATCAAGGTCAGAACGTGCAAACCTTGGTCCCAAATCTTGTTTCCTATAACTTCAGAATTAGGGGAGTCTCCACTGTTGATGGCTAATTGAACAAGCGCGTGCATGCCGGTGTCACCACGGACGTCCCCGAGGTACGGTTAGGTTCCAAAACCAATAAGGACCAGAGATCTAGCTGCACAGTTAACACCCCATCCCGAGCCACAACCGCAAAGCCGTCGGCGCAATCAGCAATTCCACCAATGGTCCAAAATCTTTATCCTTAAAAACTCCATTCTCACATACACGTCACACACCACTACGAGTCCAGGTAAAGTAGCATGGCTACCCATTAATCGCGTGCCGGGAGACGGGCTGTGTGTGCCGCGTGCTGGAACCTGGTGAGCTGGGCTCGTAGGTTACCCAAAACCGCCCACACAAAAAGAACAATAATCGCCTCACCTGGTCGTTGGAAATTCAACCAAAGTGGGGCCAAGTCCGATGTCGAACCTCGGGGAAGGCGGTCCTTGCGGAACCCAAGGAATTTAAGAGGACAAAAATAAACTGAACTGCTGCTGCTGTTGACAACAACTTCCTAAGATGGATATCACGTTTTTTATAAGCCTTGGTGCGTGTGTCCCAGCCAGGCTCACCACTTCACACCATCGATGAACAAAGGGTTCCGGCGAGTAGGAAGTCGCCAGCACAATAAAGCAAAAAAAACGATAAGCGTAGAAGTACTATGGTATGAAAAATATGAAGCAGTCTAATCGACAAACGGCGCTCTAACTCCACCTTTAGTGACTACTGGGAAAAGAATGCATTCTTCTTTGCCGGAGTTTGTACACGCACCCTATCGGAAAAATAAAAGTAAAACCCCCAAAACATTTTCTGCTAGCGTTGATCTGTGGATTTTTAACTTTCCAAATTCTTCTATTACGTTTCACTGGGAGGCGGTAAATGGGTTGGTTAAATGTATTGATATTAATTAACTCAACTTACCGTATCAACTCGTTCAGTTTATTACATAATAGTACCAGCAGCCAACACAGGTGGGGACTTAAAGTAATTGCAGTAGATTTCACACCTATTTAACCAGTATCCGAAGACACGCCGGGCTTAATTGACGCGTTGCCGTCTTTTATCAAGGTAATAAAATCCAAGTCGTGGACAATGATTTTGCTTCGAGAGATTGTATAGAAAACAACCTCGTGTCCACAAGAGGAACAATTTAATGGAGGCCCGTATCCACAATTTTCCACGAAGCAGGCGGGGCTTCGCGGGGTCAGCATAGACAAACACGCGGCCGTACGCAAGAAAGCGCAGCGGCAGTCAGCACCCGACGCTAAGACGCACCCCATTCGCGCCAAACCTCGTGACGCTGGGAGGATAATGCAAGGGGCGTCCGGGCACCGCTGGTCAGTACAAATGAACTAAGCCACTGTGCACTTCTTGCTCGCTACATAACCCCCCCCGCCTCGCCGCCACCAACAAAACCCCGCCCCCCCTCCCCCCACTTAAGTTAAAAATGCGTAACAATTATTTGGAACTGAAGGTTTGAGTAGTATTGATTCGATGCTGGGCGTGCGAGCAGGTCCCGTCCCTCCGCGCGTTCAATTCTCGTAGCTGGACAAGCCGCCAAATTATCAACCCACAAATCCGCCCGCGGGCATCAATCAAACCCATACATACACAGCCTCTCAACTCAGTACACGGAATAAGTATAGCAATTGGCATTCGTTAATTCAAGCATGGACACCAGCATAACGGACATTGTCATTTCAGCGCATGTTAGCCAAAATCCTAGTTTTGAGTTCGGTTTGTAGTTAACCGTCCTCCATCCTTGACGTAGTCCCGCCCGGAACCGGCATACCACTACTCACGATGACCGCGGTTTTAGGACAACCACACATTGTGACACACCGATCCGTGGCTGCGCGCGCAAAGCCGCGCCAGCCATCGCCGCGTGCACCATTGGCACCATTAATTTTGATTGATGGGGACAAGCTTGCCATCTGAGAGCGCGTGACAAAAGCACCAAAAAAGTCCATCATGTCCCACCCCCCTAAGCAGTTTTGCCGACAAAAACAGGTGGCAGCCGTGACTTCCATGACATCATTTTCGAGGGGCCGGGGAGGGGGGGGGTGGCGGGGCGCCTGCCGGAATCCGCCACCGCACTACCACCGAAGCCCATATAAGTTCTCAACCCGTCGTACCAGTCCACTTCTAGCGTTCCACTTGCCAAGATTGCGCCTCAACAATATCAAAGTGCGCCGACCTTTCCACGAACCTTCTCAACCCGAGGAATAAGGCCATCACCACCATGCAAAACATCTGTAACACGTTGCATTCCTCATAATGGTCATAGAAAACGAGCTATAGCAGCTAAGCCAACCCAACGGACCTCACGAAAAAACTATGCTGCCCACGCAACATAGTAACGACGTAGCTGTTTAACTCTACTGCGAGGCCGCCATCAGCGCAATTTTTCGGACGTGCCGGTCCGTCTCTCTCCCGGGTCCCCCCAATCTCGTCATCTTGTCCCCCTGATCGCGTCCCGGGCCGTCCCGCTCTACTCTGCCTGCCGCCCGCGTCCCTCCCCTCTCCTTGTC
>JZLH01S0034260.1:0-18482 GCA_001188425.1 Eucidaris tribuloides
ATTCTTGTTTTGTTTGTCAATAGCATCATGCGGGGATACGATAGAAGGCAGGGAAACATGTTTTACCTGGAACTTGTTTAGTTTAAATTTGTATGTAATGAGTATTACAAACTTAATAGCCAAGATGACTTCCACCTAGGGTGGAATTTCCTTCAGGTGTTGCATGTGAATTTTTAATTATGTATTCTGCCCATAATTTATGTCAAGTATTTCGCTTATTGATGCATTCTTTGAAGCTGAAACAAATTGCTCACACACCTTGACAAAACTATTTGACTCTCCTGACCCTAAATAAGATATGATAAAACATAACATTAAATATTTTCACTTGATTCACTAATGACATATATAAGATATATTTACATTTCAAACAAATGTACCTGCAAGGCTTTGGAATTTACATGAGATTACAAGAGGCAATAAGTTCTGTCACGTGTGTGACCAATTTGTTTCACTTTTCAAAGAATGCCCTGAACATTTTACATTATGCGAATTGTGAACTGGGTTGAAATGTTTAAATAGTTAATGATTAATTTGGCTTATTATTTAAATTCACTTTGGGTGGAATTTTCCTGTTGAACAGGTGTTGAAGTTTAAAAACGCAATGATAATTTCGCATATAGAGTATGTGTCATGAAGCGCTAAATTTGGGAAATCTTCTGTAAATACGGTTCAAGTATTTTCACAGTGATAATTTTGTATATTTAAATTCCAGAATGCTTAAAGAGGTGTTGCATATTGAAAATTGATTGATAAATTCGCATATATTTGTATCTTTATGAAATTTGGGAAAACTGAAAAAAAAACAGTGTCAAGTATTTTCACAGTCACTGAAAGTTGATTACATGTATGTTTATTGGTTTAATTCCGCAAGTGTTGGAACAGGTGTTTATATTGAATTGATGAGAATTTGCAATTTTTATTATGTCCTAATTACATTTTTGCGTGCGCTAACTTTTCTGTAAAGGGTACTCTTTTATTTATTGGTTGTTTTACAATGCTGGGATACGCCTGTTTGACATAAGTTTTCACATGTTTAGTATTATGCTAAACCCATCAAGGTCGAATTAATGTATTATTACAGTGCCAACACAATCCAATGTTGTACTCATTAATTGCAAACTCAAATGTTTCTATTCTCCTTTGATATGACGTCCATATTAAGTGATAATCGTGCAAACTGGAAGTGTTGTGAGAATCTATTTTGTCATAAATGTTTTCAAATTGAGCGCAAAATACCAATTTCTGTTTTGAAAATTTGTTGCAATTAAAGATCGCCATGATTTAATGTCGCCTAGAACATTCATTTGTTTGAAAGTTCATGATATGCATAGCTGCCGCAACTATTGCGTAAAAATTTTCGTAATTACTTCGTAATTTACAGCATATGACTACTTTTTTTTGGGACTTGTAAATTCTGGCATATTAGTAAATTTTGATATATGGCTTCAATGGAAAAAAACTTCCTATTATAATTCCATAAGATGGACTTGTCAATTGTATTCAGTTCATGTAAGCCAGCTATGTATTATGGCCCGGTTTAAGTGACAAAAAGTGGGTTTATAAAATGACAACATTTTTGCTCTTTCATCTGATATACTTAACATGACTTTCAAAGAAGATTCAGGCTTTCAACAGATTTGAAATAACAGAGTATTCAATGCTGGGCAAATGTGATAGGCCAATCCTATTGATCATCTCATCTATAGTTAACGTAACTTGTTTCTATAATAATTCATTTTTCAGACATCTGATCACTATGTCATATTTATATAGTTTTCTACTCATTCTATATCATACAGATTGACATAGCATTCCTTTTGATATACTGAGAATAGCTCACATTTGTCAGATTGTGTGCAAAGGCAAACAGAGGAATTCTTTAGGTTGAAGTCAGCAACAGGTTTTCCTTTACAGTACATATTAGGTGCTTGTTGATCTTGTACATCTGTAAAATTATAAAATGTTATATGATTTTTTTTTTCTTTCTTTATCTTATGTCCGGCAAAATGGTTAAAACACATTAGTTAAACACTTGAGAATTAACATGTATGACAATGTTAAACATGTCACGTGTTTAGTATACATCTTTGAATTCATTTATTGAAAATTAAACACATGTTCTGAAACTAACACATATAGGTTAAACACTTGGAAATTAACATGTATGACATGTAAACATGTCACGTGTAGTATACATCTTGAATTCATTTATGAAAATTAAACACATGTTTGAAACTAAAACACATTAGTTAAAAACACTTGGAATTAACATGTATTGACATGTAAAACACTGTCACGTGTTTAGTATACATCTTTAATTCATTTATGAAAATTAAACACATGTTCTGAACTAAACCAGAAATGATGAATAAAAGTCGCAGGTGTTTTTAATTCTGTCACAGCAAATAAACGTGTCTCGGTGTTTACAAATTAAACAGTGTGTCGTGTTTACGTTTGTTTCAGTGTTTTAGATCCTTAAACATAGTGGAGTGTTTATGTGACTTGAGCGTGTTAAGTATTTTAATACAATGTGTGTGATTACGGAGTAAACATTTGGTGTTTAGTCTATACACAGTATAGATGTTTTATTTTTTAAACATTACAAACATTTAAAAACTAAAACATGTTTTTTTATAAACACTTGGGCGTGATGAAACTAAACACAGCAGTGTTTAGCTCTTAAAAAAAAAAAAAACAAATAAAATAAAAAAAAAAAAAAACAAAAAAAAAAAAAAACGCGTACATATATAACGCGTCGCAGTGTTTTAAATCTGTCACTCAGAAAAGTGTTTAGTTTTAGGTGTTTAGAAACTAAACAAATTTTTTTACAGCTCCAGTACACAGAAACTATTCATCGATGTTGGTTGTTGATTGGAAAGTCTTAAATCCAGCTTGCTGCCCATATTTGGCACCGAAAGTCTCCAAATTAATGCTACCTTAAAAGTTTTCTCTGAACATTACTAGAACCGTTTATAGTCTGTGACTTCAAGTCGCCCTTGCCTCCTCATCCAGGCCATAATGCTGATAGAAACTCTTAGAGAGAGCAAAGGGGCGTAGTGACGGAAAAACATTTTCATTCC
This sequence comes from Eucidaris tribuloides, assembly GCA_001188425.1. Lineage (NCBI taxonomy): Eukaryota > Metazoa > Echinodermata > Echinoidea > Cidaroida > Cidaridae > Eucidaris > Eucidaris tribuloides. Next base: position 3,084 of record JZLH01S0034260.1, read on the forward strand.
AAATCATGAAGTCATTTTTTTTTCCGACCGTTTTTTTTTGGGGGGGGGGGGGACGATGAGGACTCTTTATTTCTTTTTGCGGGGGGGGGGCCTCAAAATTTCTTGGGTCACATTTTCTGCAGGGGGGGGTGTACTTTTGGTGCATTTGCTCCCCGATCCCAGATCATCTGACAATAAAAAAAAAGTCCCGTCTTCCTTCCTTGAAATCCCCCTCCAAGTGAGCTTTTTAAAAAAAAAAAAAAAAAAAAAAAAAAAAAAAAAAATTTTTCCTAAAAAAAAAAATCTGATGATAACATGAAGTTCTAGCCTAATCTTATACAAGGGATGCTGCTCCAGAAATAGATTATCCGATGCAACTGCCCACAAGACGTGGCTGCTAAACAGTCAAGAAGTAGCCTTGTAAGTGATACAGTCTAGTCATGCTTCAGTATATGTGGACCCTGCTAAGGATGCTTGTGAAAATCCTTACAACAGGATAGTACCAGAGTAGCGAACAGGAATCACAGTTACTACTTAATTGAACAATTATTCCTCATATAGTCTAGAGTAAAACTAAAAATGAATTTTAAGTGAAAAGTGGTCAGTTAATTGTGATCAATACAAACAGAACAAAATTGGGAGGATTTTTGCGGGCATCTTGGACGCCATGTAGGATTTAGGCTGCCCATATTGGTCACCACTTTGGTTTAAGGCTTGTCTATCACTATTCAGTATGGAAAATTGTATCATTGGATTTGTTAACCTCCATTACATAACACAAATATCACATAATGTAGGCCATTTATTGGCCGTTTTAGAGCAATTTCGTACCCACGGCAGAAAGTTTGGGGGTCATTTGAGGTCCATTGTGAACGCCATCTTGGATTTACGGCTTTCCAATCACCAAGCAACATGCTAAATAGTTTCTGTGGATTTGTTGACCCCCAAAACACAGAAAAGGGCACAAACATCACAAATATAGAACATTTATTACTCATTTTATAGCAATTTTACGCTTACGACGGCCATTTTGGGGGGCCATTTGGGGGGTCCATTGTGAACGCCATCTTGGATTTACGGCTTTCCAATCATCAAGCAACATGCTAAATAGTTTCCGTGGATTTGTTGACCCCCAAAACACAGAAAAGGGCACAAACACCACAAATGTAGGTCATTTACTGCCTATTTTATAGCAATTTTACGCCCACGGCGGCCAATTTGGGGGCCATCTTGGGCGCCATCTTGGCATATCAATTTCTAAGCGATCTTTTACTTTCTTCATGGTCTAGAGTTTTGCAACACAATGGTAAACTGGAACTAAAACCCTCGTTTTGAGCACATATTTCGCCATTGTAACAAATCTACAAGCCGTATTACTATTGACACGAGATTTATGATAATCAAATGTTTCTCTTTAAGGTTACATCAAAATATGTGACCAAAGTCAATGTTATCATCCGCGGAATTGAGTCTAAAAACTTCCGTTTTGATCAAAAATCTCGTGGAAGATCCCTGTTTTTTTTTTCTGACTTTACCGCGTCATAAAATGAAAGTGCGTCATTGGTAAATATATTGACAATAGGTATTTGTCTAAGTCTAAGGATTCTAAAAATGTAAAAATCAAATTTTATTGGGTAGGAGAAGCTAGGCCCGCGGAATTGGCAAAAATCAAACACAGACGTACATTTTCTGTCAGTCCCAGCTGCACGCAGCCTAATTATTATTACGCGTTCGAGTGTGAATGAGAACAATGACAGCAGACCGTCGCTTCCTCCTATACACAAGACGGTGTGAGAGAGCAGTGACGCATGACCTGTGCGGTACCTCGGATTTCTCTGCTCAAAAGAGGATCGTTTTCTTTTGTTAAGAAATTCATATGATTTAAGACTTTCCCATCACCAAAAGACATTCTAAATAGTTTCTTTGGATCAAAAATTTCGACCACTTATTGCCCGTTTTATGCTGATTTAAGGCCCATGGCGGCCATTTTGGACGCCATCTTGGAAATAGCGACTTTCCTGAATTTTGATTTTCCTAGATTTTTAGTATGTTATTTTGGAGGTCAAACCCTACCCAAAACCGTTGAAAAACCTTTTGTATCAATTTTTGGGGGGTCAAACCCTAAATTTACCCGTCTAGTATATATCGTCGCTGAATTCACGAAGTGGTACGCGCGACCGAAGATGCGCGAAATCACTTTTCGAGTAAAACGCGAATAAAGATTTTATCAGTCTTTCAACTGCTCATTGCGATTTGTCATGAAGTTAAACTGTATGATTCAAGCACAGATAGAAAGCCAAGACTCTACTCTTGCCTTACATGTCGAATTGTCCTTAAACTAAGTTCAAATTTTAACACAGTATAGCTTCAAACGCAGGTGTCGCTTTGTAGAAAATGTTGCTTCAGCGTAGGAAGAATCCACGAAGTGGCACTTCGCGTAGAAAGCAAGTACGATTTTGCGCGCACGAACCGGCACAAGCGCTCGTGTCGCGCTGTGGTGTCGCGCGCGCAAGAGAGAAAAATTCACGACCGGCACAAGGGCGCGCGCGCCGTTGAGTTTTATGTACATAAATGAATGGCGCGTTACGGCGCGCGCTCGCTTGTGCCGGTTTGTGGATTTTTATACTGTAGATTTTCAGGCTCGTGTCTGTTTGGCACTTTAATTATCTTTTTAATTAGAGAGAATTGGGTTCTAAAATTTTTGAAATGAGAAGACATGCCAGAGAATGACAAAACTGGAAATAACTCAATTTGACTTTGGACGCAATTTTGGCAGGTTTGTGCACTTCGTGAATCAGCGATATTATATGCATGGGAATAATTAAGTCGTGGGCACGAGATAATATGTTGTGAGCACGAGATAATATGTCGTGAGCACGAGATAATTATGTCGTGAGCACGAGATAATTATGTCCGAGCACGAGATAATTATGTCGTGAGCACGAGATAATTATGTCGTGAGCACGAGATAATTATGTCGTGAGCACGAGATAATTATGTCGTGAGCACGAGATAATTATGTCGTGAGCACGAGATAATATGTCGTGAGCACGAGATATGTCGTGAGCACGAGATAATATCTGGAAAAAAAATAACTTACCATGTCACCTTAGGGGCTCCGTAGCGCAGGGAAGCTCATGTGGATAAAAAGTTATTGCGCTACATGATATAACATCCCCGTCACATATGTTAAACCGCGAAATCTGTAGATTACTTCAGTCATAAACGCGCATCACTTCCAACAACGATTATATCAATTTCTTAACAACAGAAGACGATCCTCTTTTACGCAGAGAAATTATACGAGGTTATAATACGCACCGGTCATGCACTAGTGCTCTCTTGCCGCCTAGGAGCATGTCTATTGTTTGCATTCACACTCGAACGCATAATGATAAAGACACGCGTGGATATCTCAGTGAGAGAAAATCGTATCTGTCATTGTTTTTGCCAATTCCGCGGGCCTTCTCCTTGCCAATACAATTTGATTTTTACATTTTTATAATCCTGAGACTTCCCACTACATATCCTCATCGTCAATATAGTTATAGATCTCGCACTTTCATTTTATGAAGCAGCAAAGACAGATAAAATGAGAAAAACAGGGATCTTCCAAGAGATTTTTTACCAAAAAGGAAGTCTTTAGACTCAAAACCGCGGGTCATAACGTTGACTTTGGTCACATATTTTGTTCTAGCCTTAAAGAGAAATCTTTGATTATTATAAATCTCGTGTCAATAGTATATCGAGCTTGCATGTAGATTTGTTATAATGGCAAAAAATGTGCCAAAAACGACGGTTTTAGTTCCAATTTACCATTGTGTTGCAAAACTTTAGACCATGAAGAAAGTAAAAGATCGCTTAGAAATTGATATGACCCCGCGAAAATAAGCCACGAACAAGACCTTCCCAAAAACGCGTGGTACCGCGCCATAGACAAACTTATTTGCATACGTAATTTGGTCGATACGCGCCGATCACCAGAAACGCGCCATGAACCTTTGGAAAACATGGCTTGTCAAATTGTGCTCGTTTTTCAAAAATATTCATATTGTCTTGTTTGTAGTGCACGAATCAATAAAACATTCTTTTGTGCTTCGGTTGTCATAGCTAATACCCTGTAAAAGGGATTAATTATGAATTATTGTGTTTGGAAAATGACCCATGTTTTTCTATTTTTCTGGTAGAAAACTTATGTTTTTGGTTGAAAGAAGTTTTTATTTATCGACGACCCATGAAAAAATCGCTCTTTTATTTGTCTGAAATTGTGGCTGATTTTATTAAGCACAAAATTTCCTACATAAAACACAATTCCGTGTCTATTTTATTGGATGTTTCGTTTACAGATAACATCAATAATCTTAACCCACCGAACGTTTGAATAAGGGTCAAATTGATTTAGATCAAAGCTCAATAGATCAATCATCTTTTATTAAAAGCACGATACTGTGATATTCACGCAACAACTTTCCATATAGCTTTGATGTAAGATCACCAAATTCATTCCAGAGGTATCTCATGAAGCCCAATGTCAAGTTTGATGGGTCGAATCGGTTCGCGCCAAAGGTCAAAAGTTGAATGAACATGCCACGATTAGCATAGTATTACGTTGTACACAGCCTTGAGTAGGATCACCAAATTTAAACCAGAGGTACATCTCTTAAACACCCAGGTCAAATTTGAATATAGGTCAAATCGACCAATGTGAAAGGTCAAATGGTCTTTTAGTAAAAGTAAATTATTATATATATATATGTAATAACTTTCCATAGCTTTAACACAGGATACAAAATTTATACCAGAGGTACATCAAATAAAGGCCCAGGTCAAGTTTGAGTATGGGTTGAATTGATTTAGGCCAAAGGTCAAAAGGTCAATGAACTTTCCATGTAACCACAGTACTATGTTGTACATGTAATAACTTTCAATAGGTTTGATCGAGGTTGAAATTCTAACTTCATACCAAAAGTACAGTTTGTGAAAGCTCCGGTCAATACGGGTCAAATTGATCAACGTAAAAAGTCAAAGTTCAATGAACTTTCCATGATAAGCACTGTATTATTTTGTGCATGCAAGAGGTACTTTAAGGCAGGATCACCAAAGTCATACCACAGGTACATCTTACAAAAGTTTATATAAATTAAGTTCGAATATGAATAAACTTGTCCAAGATCGGAGGTCAAAGGTCAATATATTTCGAATGTAAATTCCAAAACCAAACTTCACAACCTGAACGGCTGTTTTTTGCAAGCCAGAAATGGCATTTGCATCCTGTCTCAGACTGCTGCGAGATGCAGGTGAGACATGTAATTTATTGGTTCACTTGTTGGTGATATTTGCAGTGAAGGAGAGGATGGCAAAATGGGTTCTTCTTCTTTTATTGTTATGCATCCACAATGAAGTTTGCTGGAGGCATCATGTTTTCAGGTTGTCCGTCCGTCCGTCTGTCCGTTACTGGTTCTCGTTACCATGATAACTTAAGAACTGCTGATTGGATTTTGATGTAACTATAGGATCATGTACTAGAAGGCAATGATGAAATGATTAGATTTTGGAGTTGAAAGGTCAAAGGTGAAAGGTCACAGGGCCTAAAACACGTCTGATTTGGGCTCATTACCATGATAACTAAAGAGCAGCTCATCGGATTTGGATTTGACTAGAACCAAGTACATGTAGGGCCTATGTATTATGGGGCAACAATGAACTGATTAGATTTTGGAGTTCAAAGGTCAAAAGTCATAAGGCCTAATACATGTCTGATTTGGGCTTATTACAATATATTAAGAACAGCTAGTGAGATTTTGATGTAACTTGATTGAAGTATGTATTATAAGGTAACAATGAACTGATTAGATATCAGATTTGAAAGGTCAAAGGTCAAAGGTCGAGGCCCCATACCCGTAGTCTTTTACGTGATCACTAAAGAATGGCTGATCGGATTTTGATGAAACTTAGGTAGAGTATAATAGTAAGGCACCGATAAACTGATGAGATTTCGGAGGTGATAGGTCAAAGGTCAAAGGTCACAAGGCTTCCTACATGTCTGATTTGGGCTTGTACCCTAATAACTCAGGAGCGAGTATCGGATATCAATGTTACTTGGTTCAAGTCATTCGTGCAAAGTACAGATTATCTGATATGTCAGAGTTGAAAGGTCAAAGGTCATGAGGCCTAATACATATCTGATTTGGGCTCAGTACCATTATAACTCAAGAATCGCTTGTAGAATTTTAATGTGACTTGAGTCAAGTATACAACATGAGGCCCCAATGAACTGATTACATTTCAGAGTTAAAAAGTCATAGATCAAAGGTCATGCACAAGGGCTCATAGAAACCTCATTGGTCTCATTACCAAGGTAACTTAATATTTCTGTTCAAATGGGGTACATGGATGCATAAGGCTTTTCAATCAAATTGGGTGGTAGTGTCGCAGTTGAACTGTTCCAGTTCTTGTTATCTTTCACACAATTATATGCCATCTTTTTGTTACAGTGCATTTGGGACCCAACGACATATCATCGTATCGTTTACAAACATTTGTCCGATATGAAAAGACACATGAGAACAGATGATGCTAGGTAAGAGAGGAAAGGGAACAGTTTTGGTAAAAATAAATTACTACTTCTGCTTCTACAGCTGTTACTGCTGCTGCTGTTGCTACATCACCTATTACTACTACTACTACTACTACTACTACTACTACTACTACTACTACTACTACTACTACTACTATTACTACTACTACTATAATACTACTACTATATTGCTGCTGCTGCTGCTACTACTACTTCTACTTCTACTACTAAACTCCTCAAAAAAGTTTGGAAATCTGAAAATTATCGGTCATATCTCCCGTTCCGTAGTAATAATCAATGCAAGCTTGGTATCATCGGAACGATTATTAAATTTTCTTTAAAATGATACTCTACTTATTATTACGATTATGCTATCATGGAAAGGGCAGTATCTTAAAATGTGGTGTAAAGTGTAAATTGAAAAGCTGCAAAATGACCAAAGTTCGGTAAGTCACCCAATTTAAGTTGTTGTTGATTAATGAGTTTTCCAATGTCTCTTTGGTTGTTATGCACTCTAATGTGAACATTGACATGGATTGAAACAAACACCTGCACAAGTAAGCAAACAATAATGGCAAAGAGTGAAAAAACCCAAATACACAAACATGTATAGGCAATTAAAAACTGGAAATAAGGCATTTAATCTCACAAACCTTTCCCCACATTGACACAACCAAGTAATAAAAAAAAGTGGCAGGGGCTTAATTTGCATGGATTTTCATGTTTATCTTCACATGGATCTTTGATTTCATCAATGTTCACTGATTTCATGACATGATCAGAGTTCAGTATCAGGTGGACGACCCACATGCCTGTACCACCGCCTGGCACCGCTTCCTCATGCTGTTGATGAGCTTTGTGATTCGTTGCTGCGGGATGGCATTCCACTCGTCAATCAGTAATTGACGCAGACCTACCAATGTCGTTGCATTTGTGACTCTCTTCTGTACAGCCCGGCCGAGTGGATCCCACAAATGTTCAATGGGATTGAGGTCTGGGCTGCCTGCAGGCCAGTCCATTTTCGTTATACCCTCTATCTGAGAAAATCCATGCAAATCAAGCTCCTGCCACTTTTTTATTACTTTGTGGTGTTAATGTGGTGAAAGGTCTGTGAGATTAAATGCCTTATGTCCAGTATTTAAATGCCCATACATGTTTTTTTTCACTTGTTGTTGTTGTTGTTGTTGTTTGCCTACTTGTGCAAGTGTTTGTTTCAATTCATGTCAATGTTCACATAAGAGTGCATAACGACCAAAGAGACATTAGAAAACTCACTCATCAACAACAACAAAAATTGGGTGACTTACCGAACTTTGGTCATTTTGCAGCTTTTCAATTTACACTTTACACCACGTTTAAAGATACTGCCCTTTCCCTGAAGGCATAATCATAACAAGTAGTGTATCATTTTAAAGAAAATTACCATAATACAATTACTGCGGTTGTTATGGTGGTGGTGGTGGTGGTGATGAGGAGGAGCAAGAGCACGAGCAGGAGGAGGAGGAGAAAGTGGATTCTGATGATGAGGAGGAGCAGCAGCAGGAGGAGTAGGAGAAAGATGATTATGATGATGAGGAGGAGGAGCAGGAGTAGGAAAAAGAGGATTATGATGATGATGATGAGGAGGAGGAGGAGGAGAAAGATGATTATAATGAGGAGGAGGACCAGGAGTAGGAGAAAGAGGATTATGATGATGAGGAGGAGAAGGAGAATGAGGAGGAGGAGGAGGAGGAGGAGGAGGAGGAGGATGATGATGATGATGATGATGATGATGATGATGATGAACTCAGACAATTCATTTTCGCACAAAAATGAGAGAAAGATTACAAACGAAAGTTGTCGATAACTTAATATTTACTCTTTTTTTTTTACACATTACTACAGGTGTTGTTAATCACATCGGATACCATATCACCCCTCCCCCCCCCCCCGGTACTTTTTTTTAAGTTAAAGTATAATGTCCGCTGTGCTTCTCTGTACCTAATAATGCCCCCCTCCCCCGCAAGTATTTGATAGGGGTGGTATTACCGGGTTATACGTGGGGTATACGTGGCCTCTATCCAATTTCCTGTATACCCCCCCCCCCGTCCTCGATTTGCGTGCATGTTGTCCTCAGTTGGTATGTAGATTGCTGACTTATGTCCCCCATGAGAGGCGCTTACAGACAGATACACAGATAGACACACAGACACACATACACACACACACACACACACACACACACACACACACACACACACACACACACACACACACACACACACACACACACACACACACACACACACACACACACACACACACACACACACACACACACACACACACACACACACACACACACACACACACACACACACACACACACACACACACACACACACACACACACACACACACACACACACACACACACAACACACACACACACACACACACACACACACACACACACTTTCCCGCTGGTAACCCCAAAAGCTCCGATGTAGTGCAGCGTTCCTCCCGGACCCTATACCAGACCCCCCCCCCTCCCCTTAAAACAAAATAAATGTGCACCCACGATAACAAATTCTGGCCAACCGGTTGAACATTTTCAAGGTCGTAAATTAACATTTGCGATCACAACTTGCGATGATCTCATTTCACAAGTTAATTAATACACTTCCTGCATGAACATTGTCCTTCCAGCCACGTGAACTATGGGTACGTAAACAAGCTGTTCAGTCATTTCATGGACATGTGCACAAAATAACCAAAATAAAAACTTTAAAGACATTTATCATTTTGTTGAGGCATACGCGTATCACCCCCCCTCCCCCCTTTCTGGAAAATATATCCTTTTTTTGCAAAAGGAGAGTGTTTTAAATCTTTGAAACTGATCGACCTTTTGACGCCAAGCTGATCGTGAAACAATTTTGACTTACGATTTTGACTGAATTTTTTTTCAAGTTTTGGATTCCTGGATACGCGCATGTGTTGATGAGGTCTTCTTCAAATATCAAAGTTTGGTGTCTGATGCTTGAATTAACAAATAAACACACCAAGATAGAAAAAAAAAACTTCCGAAAATTAGGCCGTATACGAGCAGAAATACATGTATGAGTGCTTACCACACATCAATAAACTCAGTAGACTCTTTATTGTAACACAACAGTCCATGGGGAAAGAGTATGGTTTAACTCATCACTTACTTTTTAAAGCAATAAATGATCGTTTTGAAGTCCAATTTTTTTCAGGGATTAATTTGTGTACCTTATCAGAAAGAAAATTAGGACTGAAAAATATATAGCTTTGATGTCTCAAAGTGAAAATATTGTTAAATGATTGCTTTAATTGAAAAGATGGATTTCATAATGGTTTACTATTTAGGGTTTTTCGGTAGTTATTAATTTCACGGTTTTATTTTTCTTTCGATATGAGGATTACTAAGTGCCTCCACTTCCTATGCCATTGTACATCAAGAAAAGTCTCTTCATTCGCTCCACTGCTAACGCCCCCGTCATTCTTCCCCACCCCCACCCCTCGCACGCCTTGCGCGTCATCTTTTTTTCTTTTGCGTAAAATACAAGTAGTGTACAAAATTTCATCCTTACTGTGACAGTCTCTTCAACCAACCAACGAAAGGTTATTCGAAATAGGAAACACAAATAATTTTTTTATAATTATTATATGTAATATTTGTTAATCCCGTATTTATATCACGTATTGCTGTAACAAGCCGGGTTGCAGAAGCAATTGCGCCCCCACCCCCCGCGAAATTTTCATATCTCACCCTTTTTTCTTGGATTTTAGATTTTGAAATAGTGTGATAGGTAAGTGCAAAAAAATAAAAAATATGCCTACAGTCTTGATATCACGGTACATGTATTACATTCATATTTTTATTATTTTTTTTTTTTGCAAATACAAACACTGATTTAAAATAAGTTATTCACACTTAAATTCTTTCAGAATGTAAGTTCATTACATATTATGCCATGCACGGTTATTATCATGGTATTTTCTATGCCATTGTACATTAGGAAAAGTTGCAGAAATAAACGAAACACAACTCTGACAGCTCACTGGTGACGTAATGAAATATTTCAATGCATAAAACAAGTGGTGATCAATGTAATCATTCCATACTAGAGTACGCACTTCTGAGAATACAGTGTGAGTCAAAAAAATTAACCGTTAGAAAATTGCTAATGATTTTCAAAATCATTTGGTATCATTTTCGTGTACTTTGCGTTCACGCTTGGATGAATATGAGGCATTGTTTGCGAGGGTGCAAAAATCGCCAAAGTACAGCCAATTGAATGTACCAAATGAAATATATGCTTTGTTCAGAAGCAAAGTCACACACACACACGCGCGCGCGCGCGTGCACGCAGACACGTGCACACACACACATACACACGTGCAAACATACGCGCGCGCACACACACACACTCTCCGTAGCACATTTAAAGTGAGGGAATTCATTGAACGTATGCATTGCATTTTTTCAAAAGTCAAACATACACACACACGCACGCATGCACCGTCACAACACACCACACAACACACACACACACACACACACACACACACACACACACACACACACACACACAACACACACACACACACTCGTGCAGACTAAGGTCTTTTGAGACAAGCAATTCATTGTGATGTATGCACTAAACTGTCATTATTGCATTAAGAATGAATTTAAATTCTATTTTGATAATAAATGAAAAACATTTGCGATTTACCGGTAATGTTTATTACGAAATGTGTAATGTGAGTGTGTTTGTGCCCGTGTGTGTTCTTTATGTGCGTGTACGCGCGAGTGCATGTGTGCGTGTAGTGTGACTTTTGCTTCTGAAATTTGTATGCAACGCATAAACCGTTCATTTCGTTCTCACTTTAAGAGTGCTATGTGAGTGTGGGGGGCGCGGATGTTCCTGGTTAATGTTGTGTGTGTGTGTGTGTGTGTGTGTGTGTGTGTGTCGTGTGTGTGTGTGTGTCGTGTGTGTGTGTGTGTGTGTGTGTGTGTGTGTGTGTGTGTGTGTGTGTGTGTGTGTGTTGTTGTGTGTGTGTGTGTTGTTGTGTTGTTGTTGTTGTGTGTGTGTGTGTGTGTGTGTGTGTGTGTGTGTGTGTGTGTAGGTGTGTAGGTGTGTTGTGATGCGTGTTCCCAATATACAGTGTGAGTCAGAAAAAAGTTAACTACTAGAAAAATTGCGAATAATTTTTAAAATCAGATAAGAATGTTAAATTATTATATATGTTTGGAAAGATTGATTTATTCCAAATCATTTGGTATCATTTTCGTGTACTATGTGTTCACGCTTGGATGAACATGAGGCATTGTTTGCGAGGGTTCAAAAATCGATTTGCGCCAAAGTGAAGGTATTATGAAAAAATGAATTGAATGTACCCAATGGTAGGCATTGCATGCGCACCCAAATATCCAAAAACACGTTGAACACGTACGATTTTTATGAAAACATAACTGATACAGTGTACCCCAATTGGTTACAACATTACCATTGCATTACAGATATGGTAGAATAACGTCTCTCACAGCTTTTTGAAACGTGACTGACCTGCAATCCCTAACAAATTTTTAAATAGTCTTCAGTCTTGGAAAAAAATTAAACGTTCGTAGATAAATTGGTAATGGGCGAGTACTTGAGATAGCGTTTTTAACCAATTGTTCATATGAATCATTTATACCCACTTTTTCATATACGACAAGCAGGCACAAAACGGAAATTTGATTTGAATATGACTATATTGAATATCTACTCGTCACTAATCAATAACAGTGAGCCTAAAACACGTGAGATGATTACTTACAATTTATAATAATAAACTACATGACTACGATACTACTCAAACACCATCATACGACGACATGCATGATGGACACTACTCACTATTACTACTACTTCTACTACTACTACTACTACTTCTAATAATAATAATAACAATAAAAAATATAATAATAATAATAATAATAATAATAATAATAATAATAATAATAATAATAATAATAACAATAATAATAATAATAACAATGATAATAAAATACTAGTACTACTACTACTACTACTACTAATTATTATTATTCTTGGTATTAAGGTGATTGTCATTATTATTATTATTATTATTATTATTATTATTATTATTATTATTATTATTATTATTATTATTATAACAATAAAAAATGATAATAATATAATATAAATATCAATATAAATGTCATGATTGATGTCTAAACAATATAATTAACTGATGTATATAGTGTAAATATGTTCATTTTTTTCAAACAATATGTTTTATGGGACTAACCTTGACGATTATTTTTGTACATTTCATTCATTCATTTCATTTATTGTACTTTGTACTTTGTACTATTGTACTTTATTGTGCATTTTATAAACTGGCCCCATGGAAGATTATATTTGATTTTTACTATTTGGAAGTAAAACAACAACAAACTGAGCAATTATTCCTTTGAGAAGCGTGATTTTCTTTTACTGACTTCATTGAATGATATTATTGTTTATATGGTAACTCGTATGCCAGTGTATACAGGAACACACTGACCATTGAGCATTCAACTTAATGAAATGATGGGTTGTACAAAAATAGAAATTAATATGAATACTTCTTTTGTTGTGTTGATTGCCTTGAAATGACTGCAGTGAATAAATCATATTTGAAAAATATAAGGGTGAACATTCAAGAGTGCAATATATTCTGATTGACTGTCTATTTGCGACTATGGTCTCATTATAAAATATTTCTGTTTTTATATTTCCCATATCACAATAATACGAGATGGGAGACAGGTGAAATAGTAATTACTAATCAAATATATTCCAAAATGGTTGGAAGAAGACGAGTGGAGATAATTGGGACGTCTGGAGTTATTTTAGTTCATGAATACTTGCTTTATTATTTACAATATGATATGTTTTGAGAATGATCCAAAGAAACTGACACGTCATTCTTCAAATTTAACAAACGTGTTCACACAAACATACATTAAAATGTTCAGATCGATAAAACATCATGATGAACTCCAATTCAAAAATCCTAATTATGCATTTGTTAACCCATGTTACAGTTCAGTTATGAAGCATGACTTCGAAAAGTATTAGCTAAGTTTAGCTAATTAGACTCGACAGAAAAATTAGGAAATCTTTCTCTGACATCCTATAATCATAAAGAAGAAAAAACAGAGTCTGCTCTTTCTGATGAGGTATAAGTCAGATAACCTTAACACCTTATTAACCCTTTGGATGCTATAATGTGACATATAGTTGAAAATCTCGGGGGTCCCCCCGAGATTTTTCATTAAATAACTAAAAAATGAAAGACATTCAGAATTTGTTATTGGAGTGATATGACATTCAGGCATAAAGCTTTCAAATAAAAAAAAATCCCCCAAACTAAACTTGGGCTTTAACATTTTTAGACATCAATTCATCCGGATTGTAGTTTTTGATAAATTCCATCAACTGGCACTGTCTTACAACAAAGTACCTTCTTATTCTTACACGTAACTGTTTTGTATGTTAACTTGCAAACTGTATTTTGTCAACTACAGATCATGGAATTAGGTAAGACAGGTGTACGTCATGTTTTCTTAATTGTTGACTTGTTCCCCAATGTATAACTTTTTGAACATATTTTTGTTCTTACTTGCCAAAAAACAAAGGGATCATGGTCCCGTTTAACCCCTGGGTACATCCGTGGTTCACTTCGAAAAAAGGGCCATTATTTCGCATTTCACCGTTCACGGCATCATTTAACAATGTTTCTACTCTTAAAAATCTGAGCTACATGAAAAATTGCAGTTGTAGAAGATCATTAGGTGCTTTTAAAAAGTGAAATTATTAAGTGACCATTCCCGTTTCCCCCATCTGCCCATAAACTGCATGCTATGTACTTGAATTTTCGTCTGCTAGCAATAATTCATGTGCCAATATTTATCCGTACACAGTTTGCTAATGACAACATAAATGTTTAAAGGTTTGTGGTTTAGGCCTCTAGGGTGTTTATTTGTCCATTCAAACACTATCGTGCATGTTACAGAGCAAAGTTTGACCATCTTTAATAGGATTCCACTAATGTTTTATTTAATGGAGTGCCTACACAGTTGAACTTATTACGAATGAGCACTGTTATCACCCCACAAAATCACAACCATCTAAAATTCATTCCATATGAGTGAGTTTTTTTTCTCTTCGCTTTTTTTTTGGGGGGGGGGGTCTTGATATTCACATTTGCACTTAAATTCATTCCTTTAGGAGTGAAATTTCTCTACGTTGTTTGTTAGAGATATAAGTAAGACTTTGTCTTTTTTTTTTTTGCATCTCGCGTGCCTTCTGATGTAAAATTGTACTTTCCTTTTTTTTTCATTAAAAAGACAAAGCCACTTTGGCACAGAGTCGTTTTTTTTTCTGGTACAATAATGTCACTTGTATATAAAGATCACTTAATCTTTTGGCTCTGGGCTTCTGTTCCATTCTGTATCTACTCCCACAAAAAAAACGTACATTGATACCCCAAATGATGTCTTTAAACTTTCCTGTTCCTTTGACCATCGATTTCAAGAAGACATGAAACTTTCAAATAAAATGTATGTGTGAATAGAATAATGATGCCAGACTTGTCGATAAATTTGATACTCTTGCGACAACACGTTTCACTCCATGCACTTCTTGTCTAACTCAAAAATCTTAGGACAGATCCAATAGTTAAAGGCCTCGTCACACTATGATGAATTGGCATTGCGTACCGCGAACGAATTGAAAAATTCCAAATACGCACAGCATTCCCAGCGAATGAATTCCGTGTTGGTG